>JACXGM010006350.1:22379-33101 GCA_016801145.1 Umbra pygmaea | reverse complement strand
AACTAACACACACAGTTCTATACTAACTGGCACGCGATCAAGGTGCCCTAACCAAAATACACAGAGTGGGCGCTCAGATCTAACCTAGTGTGTATATACAAATAGTATCCCTACGGGTGGTGTAAGCCCAAGGGCGTCTTTCCTGACACCTCCCCAAAAGTGCCTCCTCTCCTCCTCTGGGAACACAAAGAGAACACAAAGTTACTACAAATCACAAGATACACCACACAGAAATACTAAGCACTAGACACTAGACTAAACACACTCTTGCACACTAAAAGGCCTACCACTCAAACTACTACAAAACACAGCTCTCACACTAACCACAAATCACTAACTCAACAACACTCCCAACTCTCACTACACACACTGCCAACAAACCTTATACCAAACCAAAGCAGCCAAAACTGAGAGGACCTTCACAAGGCAACCTCACCTACCAACAGAGAGAGAGAGATTGAAGAAAACAGGGGCACAGATATACAGAGGAAGGGCATGATGGGATAGCTGTTGATTGAGGAAACCAGGTGTATGGGATAACGGAGGGGAGGAGTCATTGATACGTGATGAATGGAGGGACTTGATGAGGGAATCTGCACCACCTGTGGGGAAACATACGGACAGAGCAGAACAAACACATACAAACACAGAAAAACATTGCCCAAAAACAGCCTAATAACACCAGGTAAACCCTTTTATGAGTACACTAAACTGGGGGACGTAACAATGGGGGTCATAAAGTTAGGATCAAAGGGGGGTCTCCCTGTAGGGGGTATAAATATAGGACTGTGTACTGGTTAGGCTTGGTGCAGAAACGGACCAAGGGCAAAGCAGACCATATTTACTTTAGCGGAATTATTTTGTGAATGCAACGACAGAACTATTTTTTACTTTGGAATATAGCATACCTATTTTACTCAGGATTTTAACAGACCAGAGAGGAAGTTAAGTCTTGTTGAGTAAAGGGACATTTATTATTCTAAAAATTTGGATAATTGGTGAAAGTGTTTGTGATTTGAAACTCAGGACTATTCTTGGTCACAAAAATCTAAAGTGTGGATACTTGGTGATTACAGATTCTGGAAGGTTTAAAAGTTTTGTGGTTGATGATCATAAATTCTTCCATTTAAACACGAACCTGAAGGAACTTTGAAAATTACTGAGACACTACCTTTTTAATAAAAGTAACAAAGTAGTTTGCCTTCACCAGCTATTCTAATTTTTGCAAGTATCATTCTTGACTAAAATTGATGGATGTAACTAAGTTTGCAATTGACTTTAAAGACCTGTTAAAGGTTATACAAAGATTGGTGACAGAAACCTTTTTGAGCCTCTTTTTATTTCCAGTTGTCGCCTCGCAACTATTCTTGAAATCGTAGGGTGCAAAGCTCCCTATTAGTAAAGATAAACGAGTTCTCAACATGACATTTTGAACTGTGAACAATTTGGGTTCACTGTTACCAATCAAATAATGTAATATAGTTCCACTTTGGAGTGGTACATCATATATCCATTTATAGCCAAAAATGTTTATTTGTATTTGAATCTTAACAAGTAATATTTGAAATTCACATTTATTCATTTAGTATCATAAGTAGGAAACCTTTAGAATATTGGGAAAAGTATTCTGTTCTGTTTTCTAGTTTAAGCCTATAACTCAAACTGGCTTGATTTAGTTGAAAATAAGAAGGTGGGTCTGGATATTCATCTTCAAAGAGCTTTGCTTACTACCAGGTAATTAAAGATTTTATATGACCTGCTTTGCTAATGCTCTGTTTTCTGTTACCACCTAAATTTAAAATGTTCTAATAATTGGCTTTTTCATTGTGTATGGTTGTTGATGTGTGTACTAATCTAGCAGTGAGATTTATTATATGATTTATTATATGATTTATTATATGATTTATTATATGATTTATTATATGATTTATTATATGATTTATTATATGATTTATTATATGATTTATTATATGATTTGGTGAAAAGAATTGATGCTTTGAATTATAGTGGATTGTGGTGGTGTGTTGAAACCCAGATGTGTTTTTAAATGGGAATTGTATTACGCAATGTATGACTGAGAATCGTGATGACTATTTTGATTTGTACCTTGTATTAATAAAATTGTATTATGCTTTGAATTTACATTTGAATTGAAGCACATTACTATGAAATGCTATAAAGCATTAGGTTCTTACAAAAACATATAAGGTCAGGGATCAAGTAATGTCTGTCTAATTATTAAACCTGTGTAAGACCCAATCAATAAACACAGTTATTATAACTGTGTATTTGATAGATCACAAATTGAGAAAATTGGAATGCAATCTCTCTTTTGTCTTATCTTATATTCGCTATAAACATCGTGCAACATTCTCGCCCAAGAGAAAGACCCAATGTGCTGAGGTAGGAGTATTATTCGGAAATAATAAGTCTCTACCATATACCTATACCTGGGTTAGCCAAACACTGATAATCTATCCTTTAATCAACAACCTAGTAGTTTTGACACTATGAGACAGATAGTGTAGGGACTCAGAGGTAAATTAAGAGATAGGATTTGGTTATTCAGTAGGGTATACATTCTATCAGGCACTAACTGAAGGTGGCTAATGTCGACATCTAGTGGACAAAATATATAGCACTTCAGAAAGCAAGTAGATATTCTACAAGTTGTAGTAACTTTGACTCCGGACTTATTGATAGCATTGGGTTATTAATAAATAAGAGAATCAAATTTTGCCTGACTGCAACAGGATGAATAATACCTTTACTTATCTCACACTTAATGTCCAGAATAATTTTGGTATGTTGTTTTCACTCCTATTTATCAAGCCTTGAAGTACATGTTTTTTGGCCGTACTACTGGAATAGTAACATTCTCAGTTTTCAACAACTTATTTCAATATTTGTTTATTTAGGAAAACACACCTACTACTTACTGAATACGTTTGTGGTTGGTATCTATATGCACAAGATACTTGGGGTAGGGTACAGAATACGTACGCCTGACGACACACCTTAGCTGTGTCATTCTGTATAAAATGCCCATGGTGTCCACCCGATGCATGGATGCCCTTCCTCTGTCCCATTGCACCCGTTGTGGTGCAATGGGACCACACAGCTTTTACAATGGTGTCATACCTCCCTTGGTACTGGTCACCCCGGCATTACCAGAACCCAACAGCTTCTGGCAAAAAAAAAATTGGTGGTCTTCCCTCCATGACGATGTATCTGACTATGTACTCTCCTGTCCCAACTGTGCCCAGTCCAAGACTCCTCGCCAGCTACCTGCAGGTAAATTACTGCCCTTACCTGTGCCCAACAGACCATGGTCCCATATTGCTATGGATTTTGTGACTGACCTACCCATTTCCTCTGGTTTTACAAAAATCCTAGTTATCATTGATCATTTTTCTAAAATGTGTCGACTCATCCCTATGAAACAACTACCTTACGCCATGGAGTTGGCGGAGTGTGTCTTCCTCCATGTATTTCATCAATACGGGCTGCCGGAGGACATCGTGTCAGACCGAGGGCCGCAATTTACCTCACAAGTTTGGAAAGCTTTTTGTGACAGACTGGGAGTAACCAGTAGCCTATCCTCAGGTTACCACCCTCAATCTAATGGCCAGACAGAACGCCTGAATCAGGTAATCTGCATTTTTTTAAGACAGCAGTGTTCCTTACGCCCTCATGACTGGAGTAGGTTTCTACCATGGGTGGAATATGCCCAAAACTCGCTTGTTTATTCTTCCCTTGGCATAACCCCATTCCAATGCGTGCTTGGCTTTCAACCCCCACTCTTCCCCTGGGACACAGACCCAGCTCCAGTAGACGCAGTAGAACAATGGTTTTCCCGCAGTTCAAAGGTTTGGGATGATGCGCATCAACACCTGCAGAACGCCTCCCAGACCCAGAAGAGAAACGCCGATCGGAGGAGGCGTGCCACACCACTGTTCCACCCTGGCCAGAGAGTCTGGCTGTCTACCAGGGACATTCGACAGCACCTTCCAGGTAAAAAGCTCGGTCAGAGGTATATTGATCCATATAAAATCACTCATCGGATTAATCCAGTGACCTACCGTCTACAATTACCCCGCCAGATTCGGCTTACTTCTTCTTTCCATGTTTCCTTGTTGAAGCCTGTGCACTTTAGCCCCATGCATCCTCCTGTGGCTGCTCGGACACCTCCTCCATCCATGGTCATTGATGGACAGCCTGCCTACCGGGTCCATGAACTCCTGGAGTCGCGACGTCGTCAAGGATCATTGCAATACCTGGTCGACTGGGAGGGGTATGCGCCCGAGGAACGGTCCTGGATTCCAGCATCTGATGTCTTAGACCCAGACCTTGTTACGACGTTTCGCCGTGATCACCCTGACAGTCCGGCCCCACGTCCAAGAGGTCGTCCGTCGTCTTCTGCTGAGCATTTTATACATATTGGATATCCTGGTGAAGACCCTTTTTGTATTCTGTTTATTCTGCCTTTTGGATTGCCCTCTGTGCCTTTGACCTTGTTTTGTGCCAAGTCTGTTTTGACCCCAGCCTGTCTGAAAGCCTGCTACAAGTATCTACCCAAGCCTGTCTGAAAGCCCGCTACGTGCATCGACCCAAGCCTGTGTGAAAACCAGTTCTGTGCCTCGACCTTTGCCCACCTCCAGTGTACCCTGTTGCCTAGTCCTAGTCTGTTTGGTTACCAAGTCTGTCTATCTCCTGTTGTTATCTATATTACATTTGTATAATAAATACACATTTATCATTTAACGGACTCGCCTTGGAGTATATCGTTACAGATGACGTCGGGATGTAGCGTGGGATCATGGGTTTTGTTATCGTCGTCAATGACAACCTTCCAATCTAGCGTCTCTGGCAGAAAAAAAAATTCACTGACAAAGCAATGCATTGTTAAAAATATTAAAACTTTATTCACGTTATGTTTGGCGGTTCCCTGCAACTTAGAGCAACTAGCGCAGTCAAATGTTATATGACGCCATTGACGGAAGACAAAATGAAACGTCCTGTGTCTTCGAATTATATTACAAATTTCTCTGGGATTGAAAGTTGGTGGAAACATTTAGGATAACGTAAGTACACAAATACTGTAATGTAGGTATAGTGATGTTTTTCAACGCAAAATACGTCTTTTGTTATTGATTTGGAAAACGACATATTGTACGTTTAAGTAGACTGTAGTATTTGCAGGTTACATCAAATAATATGGAAGATTTTGCACAGATTAATTCACATTGAGTAATAGATTTTTTTATGCAACTGCTGCTAATTTTAACGTTTAAATCATTTGTATTTGTCCTTTCCATATGATTCTGGCATTAAGCATTTTATATGATTTGAAAATTTGTAATTAAAATAGAGGTGTGTGTGTGCAGTTCTAATTTATTAGCTTTTGCAGTTATCCAATGCACAACTCGGGCCTGAAGCTCACGGCAACAATAACCAAAGAAATTACAAGACATACTTTCAGTACATTTTAGTTTCTGTTCCTGCTATACAAAACCAACCAATAAAGCACTGAAATGTTGGTGTGTTAGCATGCTAAGCTCTTTTAATTCAATGTAAAATAAATGATATACTCCATGACACATTTGAAGTATCAACAATAATTCATTTGTGATTGACCCCTTATGAAAAAAACATGAATTTCACATGTGCAAAATCACGTGGTTCACATGTAAAATTCATGTGTTTTTCTGTAAGGGACTTTAATCAAATGGATCAATTAATATGCAGCAACTACAGATGCAGATGGCGAGTGGTAGGACGGAATGGATCCAGGTAGGCCTCAGACTGGGTGACTGTGTGTTGACATGGTTTAGACCCCACAGCCCTGCACGTAGGACTGTAAGTCCCTGTTCTTACAGTGATTTCTCCACGCCACCCTAAAATGTAAACATTGATTATGCTGCAGCTAGATATTACATACCTGAAGATATTAGACAACAGAACACATTGTTTTTATTATTGGTATATGATATATTAATCAGGGCATATTTCATAGTCATGGAAATATGTTTTATAGGTAATATAACTAGAATATATATATAAGTTGCCTACAAAGAGTTAAAAGTGTTTACTTCTTATCAAAGGAGAGAGCTATTTTTTTGTGTTGTATGATCATAGTTTAATTCCTTAATTAGGATAAATGTAAAATATATGTGGATATACAGCTCTGGAACAGACCACATCAAATGTTTCTTAAATCAATTCCATTGAACAAGAGGAAGAGGGATGGTCACAAGCCATCAAACAAAGCCAAGCTGCTTGATGTTTTGTACCAGGAGGCATAAAGTCCTCCAACATCCTTGTGAAAGACTGGTGAGCATGCCAAGACACAAGAAAGCCAAATATACAAATATTATTTAACCAAATAATGATTTCTGAATGCTTCCTAAGTTAACACATTAGATTTGTGTTTGTTTAAAAATGAATAGGAACATCTTTTCAATTTTTGATATCTGACAACTCTCTTTTTGCTTTTTTGACCAGTTGTCATTTTCTGCAAATAAATAAATAAATAAAACAATATTTTTATTTACAATTTGGGTGAAGTCAATAGTTTTTGGAATAAAACAAAAATTCTTATTTTGCCCAAACACACCTATCAATCGAAAACCAGAGACACTGATTATTTTGCAGTGGTCTCTTAATATTTTCCAGAGCTGTACTGTATATACAGGATTTATATTTTGTAACATACATAGTGGTATATCTGTGGAAAACCTGCCACCTTACCATGCCCCAATTCCGTTGGGGTCCCTCACCACACGCTTGGCACAGTTGATGGCCACTGTCAAGTCATCACTCAGTAGCTCTGTCAGAGGAAAGAAGGAACGTTTATTCATAGTCCTGGAAACAGGAGGAACTGAAAGCTTTGACAACAAATACAACCAGCTACAACCATGAAATCATGCAAGTCTACTGTACCAAGAGTCTGATTGGATTTAAAGAAAACTAAATGTACATGACTCAGAGATCACTCTTATATACAATAACTAAGTGCTGACCCTGCCTGTTTAAACAATTAATTGTCAAATCAATTGCTTTTAATCAGTCCCCTTTTTGCATTTTCTGAGTTTACCTGATTTGTCAAAATATCCGATTCTGACATTCTGTGTAAAAGGCTGAAAATTGAGATACACATGTTTTTCATTAATTGTTTTTTTACCAATCATCTCTGAAAAGGTTATGGGATTGAAGAATAACATTTCTGTAAAATATCTCTATGTTGCACTGCCTGTTTCACTGCAGCCTTTTGAAATGAGCTGTCACTTTGTATGTACTGCAGACTACTCACGGCTGCAACTGATACCACAGCCATTACTGGCTCTGGGAGTCTTCCCGTCATTACACCACCAGCGGCTGTTGATCTGGAAAATGCCGTAGTCGGTGGAGCCGTCTGTGTTATGGTTGGTGGCCTGAGTGTTATAGTCTGACTCCCATTTGGCCAGGCAGACCCCTTAAAGAAAAATAACCATACATGATTTCTGTGTTTATAGAAACCTATACACAAATACACAACAAGAAAGCACACACAACTGACAATCATCCTTAACAACCATGATTATCACCCACAGTTAGGCAGGCTGTTTCCACGGTAGCCGTCCATCCCAGCTGCCTTCAGCTTGCGGGCCAGATCACACCTGTCGAACTCCTTGGCACTGGCCACAGCTACGAAGAGCAGAACAACAAGAGCCCTCATTCTAGACAAGATGCAATGTCTGATTAGTTGTATGAAACTGTCTGTCTACAATATGTCTCCTGGTGACAAAAGGCTTTGCTGAATAGTCCAACTGAGCTTTCCTTATAAAGGTTCAGTATGAAAGCAAAACTGTTGTCACACCACCGGTATTTACACAATGAACATGGGACTGGCAAATAACTTCTGCAAACAGCGGCAGTTGTGAAATAGAGGATTTATTGGTTAAGGAAATGTTTAAACATTTACATTTTTACCACTCCAGAAGGGGTAAGTGCCATTTTGGCCAAATATGAGTTCTATGTATCAAATAAAAGCTCTCAATGACATCTATTCAGTGCCAAAAGGACACAACTGAAATCCTGACCAATAAAGAATAAAACAAACAACCTTAAAGACCAAACTTAAAACAAATGGTTTTGTTCAGAGCCAGAGAGGCACAAATGCACATACACTCTTCTGGCCCTGAACAAGTTTAATGAGAAGAGCCCTAATACTTTACACTGCTTTAGATCAAGGGAAATAACTTTTTACAGCAGAGGAGGATTTACTATTTCATATAAAATAGATTTTCTGTTAGTTAATTTTGAGAAACGCATATATTTTCTTTACCTATTTTTCCAGACAAGTTGTCTGAGATCAGCTTCTCATTTACACCAATGGCCCAGGGAGAAGTGAGTGGAGTGAAAGGGATAAAAGAGACAATTGAACATTGGGGATGATTAGGTTGCCATGACGGTATGAGGGCCAGATTGGACATTTGTCCAGGACACTGAGGTTAACTCCCCTACTCTTACGAATAGTGCCATGGGATCTTCAGTGACCACAGAGAATCAAGATATTTGTTTAACATCCCATCCAAAAGACAGCACCCTATGCAGGGTAGATGTTCCCATCACTGCCCTGGAGCATTGGGAATGATCTTTAGACCAGAGGGAAGAGTGCCCCCTACTGGCCCTTCAACACCACTTCCAGCAGCATTGGTCTCCCATCCAGGGACTAACCAGGCACTACCCTGCTTAGCTTTAGAAGCAAACCAGCCGTGGAAGAAAGGGCGTTATGTTAAGTCCTAAATCTACTTTAAAGTAACATGCTACATTAATATAAAAATTCTAATATCTTCTGTTCAACCTCAATAAATGGTCATATACTGTATTAATAATACAAATATACATTAGTATGGAACAAAATTGCCCTACATTGCTAGAACGATACCAGCAAATTCTCCCGTGTTAGGGTTCAAGTGAGGTGTGGATCAAGTGAAACTGGGATATGTAAAACGCACAAGATTTGTAAATATTGTAAATAACACAAAATGTATTAGCTAGAGATAAATATTAAAATGGCACAGGTAATTGGTCTCAACATTTGGTCACGGTTAGGTAAGGGTTGGGATGGGTGTGAAGTGTAGGGGGCAATAATAATAAAAAAACAAAAAATAAATAAATAAAAATAAAAATTCTCCCGTGTTATAAATTGACCTGAAAAAACACTGGATCAGGGATCAATGTTAACACTGAGAGTTTAAAACAAAAATCATGTGGGGGGAAGGCATGGCGAATGGGCTAAGTCGCTGCATTGCAGAACAGACTATGTCACGATAGTCAGTGGATCGAGCCTGACTACGGGTTCTCTTACTTTGACTAGACCTCCAGCAGGATGCAGCGTAAATTGGCATAGAAATGCCAGGGATTTGGGATAGATAAGTTGGATTATCTACCATATCTTTCATGCAAGGTTTCCGTGTTGGAGAAGCAGTGTAAAAAGAATTGGACAGCTTGGTGACATGTGGTTTGATGAATCGTGGGAGCGCCCTTCACATCCCACATCTGTCCAAGGAGTTGCAGAGCTGCCGACAAGGCAGGGTCAGTGGGAATTGGACAAGACCAATTGGGAGTGGAGGAAAATAGGTTGAAAAAAATATATATATATATTATTATTCATCACCCAATAAAAAATGCCTTCATAAACTTTTTGGGCTATGGACTAAACTTAATATTTTAATTAGAATACATTGTTCAACACAATTCCACAAGTGTTGTGATGACCCATATTTAGCAGAGCGCTGATGCTCAGGCCTATCAAAACCAAAGGATTCACTATCGTTTTTCCAACCATTTGCTTATCCAACTCTGGAACATTTTAGAATCTTTTCTGCATGTTGTCGGAATGTTTATTATAGCTTATCACCGGATTGGAATCCAATTGAACATGCATTTTAAATTCTGAAGAAGATAATGATGGAAAAACGTCTGCAAAACAAGTAAAGCAGGAACTGAAGATGGCTGCAGTACAGGACTGGCAGAGCATCACCAGGGAAGATACATAGCATCTGGTGATGTTGATGCATCACAGACTTTAAGCAGTCATTGTATGTAAAGGATATGAGACCAAATATGAACAATTATTACTTTATGCTACACTATGTTGAACTGTCCAATGATTTTTGGTGCCTGAAAATGTAGGGAACTGTGTAGTAAATGTTCTATGATTTTTAAATGGTTCATCTTATATGTACAGTATGAATGTATCCTCACAGCTGACAGTCTGCACTTCAAGCTAATTGCCATTGTATACTTTCAAACTCAAAGTGCTAGTGTACAGAAACAAAATGACCAAACACTGTCCAATGAATTATGTCGCTTACTGTAAATGTTGCATTATTTATAAATGTATTTTATTTTAGGTCCCCTAAAATCATGTGATATATTTTGTATTTGTGTTGAATGTCACAATTTGTGCCGCATGATATCAAAACCACATGACTTCATGGCAAACTACAGTAAGTTATGAGAGGGATTTGTCTTAAATATCTTTTACATATAAATAACATATTTTATTAATTGCAAAAGTAACAGACTGCATCCTTAAAATGAATTGCGCTCAGGTGTCTTTTGCAAATAAGAATGTGTTCTTAGTTAAGTTGCCTGGTAAGTTAGCGCTAAAATAACATATAAATTCCATTGTACTAATTACAAATGTGTTGCCTGGTAAGTTAGCGCTAAAAT
>JACXGM010006350.1:0-22279 GCA_016801145.1 Umbra pygmaea | reverse complement strand
GAATCCTGTTGACAAACCTTGATTTAGATTTTACCCAAAGCAGTAGATTGTCATTGCTTTGAGAGAACTAATGGCACATTGAAATATAATATAAAACTATATGGAGTTAGATAAATTGTGTTGTTCATGTTCCCAGATGAATCTAAACTTAAAAGTCGTCCTCAACCAAATGGCTACAATACCATCAGGCCGTTCAGGACTACATTAACCGACCACCAGAGGAGACCAGAACGTGAGCTGGATGGAACCTTCTTGCATCTCAAGAAACCTCTACTGACCTAGTTTGTGGTCTGATTTAACCGTAAGCATGTTAAAGAGTTATTTCCGTAAAAACACTTGACACTGACTGCTGACTTTAGTGGATGACCAACGACCAAAATACAGAGACTGTTTTAAAGAAATCTAATCCTTTAATACTGGTGAAACTTTCTTTGAAATTTGATTGGATTGTTTGCATGTCACAGTTTACCTTCAGGTTAACAATACCCTGTGCATATCTACATATGTTGATGTAGGACCCGTCAACATTTTCTAATGACTTGATGTCCTAAGCAATCGCAATATGTTTACTTGTTAAAATTTAGAGCATTAAATTGCACTATGGACACAACTTAAACTGAAGACATTTTTGTATTTAAACACTTCATTTGAAATGCTAATGTCATTTAACTAGACTGGAGTATTGCAGGTTACATCAGAAAGGATAGAAGATTTTGCATAAAACCACATTCATGTAACCGCATTGTTTAAAAAAACTGCATCTATTTTATGCTTATGCACTTATTTGTCCATTTCATATATCTGGCATTGTATATACAGTTTATAAAAAGTTTCATCATTGTTAGCGTTTGCAGTTATACTTTGTAATTCAGAATGATTTTATTATCTGATCCTGCTATAAAAACCAACAAATAAAGCACTGGAATCTTACTGGATTTCCAAACCAACAATGTTTTTATTTGTGATATTATTTGGGACAATATGCAGCAGCTGCAAATGCAGATGAAAATGTGTAGGACAGAATGTATCCAGGTAGGCCTCAACATGGTTTATACCCCACAGCCCTGCACGTAGGAGCGTAGGTCCTTGTTCCTACAACGATTTCTCCAAGCCACCCTGCAAAAAATAATAAGACAAAAAAATAAGACAGCAAACAATAATGTTATTATTTCCTGTGTAATATTCAGATCAGGCCATATTTACATTTAAGTCATTTAGCAGACGTGCTTATCCACAGAGACTTACAAAAATTACGGGGACATCCCCTGGAGAAACTTTGGGTGAAGAGCTCATGGTCACAACAACATTTGGCACAGTTGAGAATTGAACCATCAACCTTCCGATGTAGTAAGTGTGACTCACTAACCATTGAGCCATTTGACACCCATTATTTCATAAAGATTATAAAGAAGTTTCATAGGTAATGTAACTGCAATGGTATATAAGTAGTATATAATAATTTTATATATACTATTTTTTTTTAAACATACTGTACATAGTGGTTTCTCTGTGGAAAACCTGCCACCTTACCATGCCCCGATTCCGTTGGGGTCCCTCACCACACGCTTGGCACAGTTGATGGCCACTGTCAAGTCATCACTCAGTAGCTCTGTCAGAGGAAAGAAGGAACGTTTATTCATAGTTCTGGAAACAGGAGGAACTGAAAGCTTTGACAACAAATACAACCAGCTACAACCATGAAATCATGCAAGTCTACTGTACCAAGAGGCTGATTGGATTTAAAGAAAACTAAATGTACATGACTCAGAGATATCTGAGATATAAAATAACTTAGTACTGACCCTGCCTTTAAATAAAGATAATACATTTTGTTCAGATTCAGATATGTTTTGATAAAATGTATGATCTCTTGACAAATCAGTCCTGAAAATGTTCTGATGGGATAAAAAATCACCAATTAGCCAAACAAAATATCTAATTTGAACTGCCTCTTTCAATGCAGCCTTTTGAAATGAGCTGTCACTTTGTATGTACTGCAGACTACTCACGGCTGCAACTGATACCACAGCCATTCTTGGCCTTGGGTGTCTTCCCGTCATTACACCACCAGCGGCTGTTGATCTGGAAAATGCCGTAGTCCCTGGAGCCGTCTGTGTTACGGTTGATGACCCTGGTGTTATAGTTTGACTCCCATTTGGCCAGGCAGACCCCTTAATAGAAGTCATACGTAGTTTGTTTGGTTACAGAAATATATTACCAAAGACAAAACACACACAGCGACAACCATGAATATCACCCACAGTTAGGCAGGCTGTTCCCACGGTAGCCGTCCATCCCAGCTGCCTTCAGCCTTCTGGCCAGATCACACCTGTTGTACACCTTAGCACTGGCCACAGCTACGAACAGCAGAACAAGGAGCGTCCTCATTCTGGACAAGATGCTATTTAACTTGCTGGAAAAAATGAAGGTCTACAGTATGTCTCCTGGTAAGAAAAAGTGTCTCTGAAGTCTCTGAAGTGTTCACGTCTGCTTTCCTTATAAAGGTTCAGGAAATTGTTATCACCCAATTTACATAAGAGATATGATACAAAAACAAATCCTCTTTGAAAATCTGTTTGTTGAGAAATATTATTATACCATTGTTTGCTTGTATAAAGGCTTATCATTGTTCAAACATTTACATGTGTTATGGTTATTTGCAGGAATGTAATTGCACTATCTGATAAATGTGATAAGGGTTCAATCAAGTTGCCTATTCCCACTCCCTATTTATTTTATCCGGACCTATAAAACCGGTCATGTACAGTAGAAACGTGTAATCATCCTGTGTCCTGGAACATATTTTCACACCAGTTTTTTTAAATATAGCATAAATGCTGGTGTCAGCATAGTGAGTACTGGCATTGAAACTAGCAAGCTGGTTTAATATTTATTGCTAAAAACTACTAACTATTTTAAATAAAGTATCTAAAGAAAACGTAAGCCTGCTAGTCACTTTAAAATAAGTGTGAATAAATGTTAAAATGGGTTGCTACAAACTGTGGTGATTAAACTTCTAAAAAGTATAAAAAATTAAATGGTGTCAGAAAACTAAGGTAGACATTTTATTTTCTGTACGTATTCAATTAGCCTATACCTAAAGCAGCCCTGCCAATTCTCACGCATTGGCTGTGAGACACACATTTGATTGGTTTCCCACGAAAACTGCTTTGTCATAAACAGATTGGAAAGCCCCCTCTGATCTCTTTGACAAATGCAAGAAGAGACTCAATAAGATTGAGAAGATTTGTTCATATGTGTACAACCTGAAAACAAACTCAAAATCATCCAGTTTCCTCACAAAGCCTTTGGCACAATCCAGTCATCAATCATCATCCATTGTCATATCTGCAATGATGTTATCAAATGTCTGCAGAAGGCCACCATAATTGTTTGCCACAGTGCTCACTATCTATGATGTGAAATTCCATTGAGTAGGTGTGGGCAACCTTGAACAGCCTGCAGACGCCAGAAAAGACGTCATCTTTGTGGATTTTGAAAATTGGCAAACTCAGAGAGTGATGCAAAACAAATTCTGCACTCAGGCAAGCATTTAGCCCCCTGTGACAGCACCAGATTCATTCTGTGTAAGGTAAATGCAAAAACTTTGCACTGGGGGCTTTTGCTTTCACTTTGGCCTGCAGACCATTGACAGCTGAACCCATGACAGCAGCCCCATCATAGGTCTGTGCTTCAAGCATATCCTTAAAATTGTAGCCCTGCATGTTCTCATTTAACACATCAAAAACAGACTGAGCATCACATCCCCCAGAAACATAAAAAAATCCAATATAGCGCTCCTGAATTTGAGGTGGTAAATTACTGAGTAAAAGAACACATCCGCGATCGGACTGAGCTCAAATCTGACTTTTTATGGTACAAAATCGCTGTCAATCAAAAGGAGATGCAGTCTTTCGACAGATCCTCCAATCATCATGCAGAAGCCCGGAGTCCAGGCCAGCCCATTCCTCCATTCACCCCCAGAGACGCTGAGTGTCCGTGGGTGGGACATATCCGCAACATTTATCCAATGTCCATCTAGTTTCAAAGCACTGAATTTTTTTAAAGCAGCCCCATTGAAGTCCATGGACACCAGGCTTCAACAGGGAAATGCACTGTGACTCTACGGGAATATATGAGAAGGAAATCGAGTCAGTCGACCTGCCATACAGTTTGTAGCTGATTCTGAATTAACTTGTCTTCGAGATGAACGTTTTCTAACGCATTTTTTGTCAATTAAATGTTAACACAATAGTACATATTTGACCATACATGTTTTTCATTTTAGGCGAAGCCGAGCTTAAAATCTCACCTGCATCAGACCCACGAGATGAGCCCATGAGAAAGCGCTGTCTGACCCAATTGCAGGATCCCCAAGATCGCTATAGAAATCTGTACATAGCCATCATTGATAACATCTTGGAGCAGATACCTCAATGTTTTTCAAATTTGGAAACTATGCTCTTCTTAGAATTAGTCAATCCAGGCAAATTTAATGAAATGAGACAAGTATTACTAGAGGAGGCCTTACAAAGTGTCCTGAAAAGCTATGGCCATCACTTTGATTCAGGGAGACTAAGGTCTAAACAAGTCCTGAATTCAGTTTAGGACATGCAGGGTAACAATAGAAAGCTGTGAGATTACTTGGTGTTCTTTAAAGACATGGAGTTGGACGATGCAATGCCTCAGCTTTACAAACTGTTCTCATTAGTGGCTACAATTAGAGTTACATCTGCAGGAGCTTCTCTAGTTAAATCAAGTCACTGGAAAAGACGCCTTTGGTTGACAGGGTCACAGAGCATTTTCATGAAAAGGAACGTAGGGTAGAATTTACGTATAAATAAATGGACCGTTTTAATGATGTAGGACAAAAATGAGCTTCCCCTTTGTACAAGAGCAGCAACCGTCACTGTTCTAGCATCATACAGAATGAAAACCCCTCGTCTCTGAATGAGCTCTTCCTTACCTTATTGGACTGTGTCCTTGGCTACATGTTGTCAGTGGGCTTCCTAAACATTCAGGTATCTTCGAGAACATTCCTCGCTTCGAGAAGCATATTCTATAACACATTGACCAGTAAGCCTGAGTGGCATGAACTCATATAGAACATTCTGGGGTATTACAGTAGAAGTTCAATAGTGCACTATCAGACGTGCACCCAAAGATGGCCTTGAATGTCTCACCAGTAAAGAAAAGTGAGACTGCATAGATTAGCACTGACAAAAACAACAACCAAGAGGCCTCACAGTTTAACATGATATAGCAAACAATACTAAAGAAAAAAATAAGTCTTTATAAATTAACGATTTGCACTTGGCAAGTACTTCTCTCAATATCGCACTTAGTTACGGACAACCAGCCAGACTGAGGTGATTGCATCTTATTGAACACATAAGAGGGGTGTAAAAAGAAAACAAAGTAAACCTTAAGGACTCCACTTTCTGTAGTGTTGATAAAAGGGAGTAAAGAAAATGTTTGAGAAAGTAAAGATCTGACTGTGAGAAAAACAAACACCAATGAGACTGTTTGAGAAAAATAAAATATCAACCAGGGACCTGATAGCAGAGGACTGGGAAAATGTCTATGCCGATTATAGAGCAGCTTAAAGATCAGTTAAGCAATCTGAAAGGGTTAGATGTGGTTGATCCTGGCAGCCGTTAAATTGCCATGACATTTACATGTGAATAATGCATTGATATAGAACACATTGTCTACAGTAGGAATGCAGTTAAGTGAAAATAAAACAGGGACCTGATAGCAGAGGAATGGGAAAATGTCTATACAAATTAAAGAGCATCTAAAAGATTAGTTGAGCAATCGGAAAGGTCTAGATGTGGTTGATCCTGGCAGCCGTTAAATTGTGAAGACATACGTGAGGGGTCTGCGTTGCGTAGTGGACTAAGTGCATTGCAGGGTTAAAAGATTCGCCGGCTGGGAAACGTGTTGGGATGAACCATGTGAGCTCCTCTCACCATCCCATATCTGTCCAAGGAGTTGCAGAGATGCTGACAAGGCAGGATCAGGGGGAATGGGAGGGGAGAAAAAAATACATTTATACATGAATGATGCATGGGTTTAGAATGGGTTGTCATCAGAACTCTGTTAAGTGAAAGTCTTCTTATTCAAGTGTAGAACAATTACTTACAACTAAAGGTCAACATATAAGGATGACAAATTAATCTATATTGATCCTAGTTCATCATTCTAGATGCATTACCATAAGCGGGGCATTTGATCGCTAACAATCTATTGGGCAGCAAGATCATGAGCCCCCCAAAACATCCATCATAAATTACTGTCTTCAGCAAAAATGTACATATGTACATACACATTCAGTTCAAAGCAAACACATTCTTCACTGTGAAAAATTTTAGCTAGTACACTGAATTGACGTTAAGGTACTAAAGCATCCAAATGAAAGTACTACTTGGATGCCATTCCGAACATGTGCTAAACATGAAAAAGCAGATATCGAGCTCAGTGTTTAACAAAGGAGTCTGTAATTTCAACAACCCTGTAATCATTTGTTATTATCTTAAACGCTAAGTTTTAACAGAGAAGATGAGTTGGAAACCCTTGGAGAAGAGCTTTATAAACAAACAGAGTAGTCTATTGGTCTTTAAAGAGTTCTAGACAGACAACTTTCTGGTAAAGGATGTGAGTATTAAAACTGTCAGATTGAATATAGTATTACCATCATCAAGAACGGGGAAAACATGTTGACTGAACAATTTGCTCCCTGGTAGCCAAGGAGAAGCACAACTGATTTCTATAAAAGAAGACCACTTTACATTTAATCTTCTTAACAAGCTTCATTGAATTTTTCTTCAATGATAGATCCCTTTTTGTCCAAATATCAAGGTATTTGTATGCAAGAACTTGTTAACTCATGGAGTGAAGATGCAACCCTGAAGAAATAGTTTTACTTTGAGAAAAGCATTTACTTAGTTTTATCAATTTTTAGAACCTATAAATTTGCAAGGGCGACCTGAACAGCTGTAAAATCAGACTGTAACCTGGAAACTGCTACATCAATTGTTGAAGCTGTAGCATAGATAACTGTGTCATCTGCATACAGGTGAACATCACAGTCTTTAATACATCAATCAATATAATTTATGTAAACACCAAAAGATCAGGTCCTAATATTTGTCCCTGTGGAACACCTTTATGTACCTCAAGAAATTCAAACTTAACCCTATCAGACACAATAGCCTGAGTTTGGTCTTTAAGTTAATCACAAACTCGAGCACAAACATCAAAGTTAAGGCCTATTGAGGACAACTTTCTAAACAATATACCATGATAAACATTATCAAAGGCCTTCGACAGGTCAATGAAGGCAGTACCAATCTACTGGGATATTCCCATACATTCATCTCTAGGGTTTACAGAGAATGGTCCAAAAGAGAAAATATCCAGTGAGGCGCAGTTCTCTGGGAGGAAATGCCTTGTTGATGGCAGAGGTCAGAGGAGAATGGCCAGACTGGTTCGAGCTCATACAAAGGCAACAGTAACTCAAATAACTACTCATTACAATCAAGGTCTGCAGGAGAGCATCACTGAATGCACAAAACATCAAACCTTAAAGCAGATGGGCTACAGCAGCAGAAGACCACACTGGGTGCCTCTCCTGTCAGCTAAGAACAGGAATCTGATTCTAAAATTTGCACGGGCCTACCAAAATTGGATAATGGAAGATTGGAAAAATATTACCTGCTGGTGAGTCTCGATTTCTAATGTGACATTTTGATAGTAGGGTTAGAATTTGGTAAAAACATGAAGGCTAGAGGTCAGAGGAGAATGGGCCGACTGCTTCAAGCTGATAGGGGGGCAACTTTGACTAAAATAACAACTTGTTACAACCGAGGTGTGCAGCAAAGCATTTGTGAAGCCACAACACGCACAACATTGAGGTGGATGGGCTACAACAGCAGAAGACCCCACCGGGTACCACTCATCTCCACTACAAATAGGAAAAAGAGGCTACAATTTGCCAAAATTGGACAGTTGAAGACTGGAAAAATGTTGCCTGGCCTGATGAGTCTCGATTTCTGTTGAGACATTCAGATGGTAGAGTCAGAATTTGGTGTAAACAGAATGAGAACATGGATCAATCCTGCCTTATCGTATCAACAGTTCAGGCTGGTGGTGGTGGTGTAATGGTGTGGGGGATATTTTCTTCGCACACTTTTAGCTCCTTAGTACCAATTGAGCATCATTTGATTACCACAGACTACCTGAGTTTTGTTACTGACCATGTCCATCCCTTTATAACCACAGTGTACTCATCTTCTAATGGCTACTTCCAGCAGGATAATGCACCACGTCACAAAGCTCACCTCATCTCAAACTGGTTTCTTGAACATGACAATGAGTTCACTGTACTCAAATGTCCTCTACAGTCACCAAATTGCAATCCAATCGAGCACTTTTGGGATGTGGTGGAACGGTAGATTTGCATCATGGATGTGCAGCCGACAAATCTGCAGCAACTGCATGATAGAATAATATGGACCAAAATGTTTGAGAAATGTTTCCAGCACCTTGTTGAATCTATTGTGTCACCAATAATTAAGGCAGTTCTGAAGGTCCAACCCAATACTAGCAAGGTGTCCCTAATGAAGTGGCTAGTAAATGTATTTACACACAGATATTTATACAACAAGACCACAGGTGAGATCAGAAATACTGGAGAAAGGGAATCTAGATGAGTAAAAAAAAGCTTAAATGTGTAATATTTATACACACTTTGATGCAAAATTATTACACTTAAGGCAGTGCTCGAAGTGGGGCGGTACTCACCGGTACGCAGTACCGGCACTTCTACATTTTACTCTTAAGCGTACCTTCACTTTTTCTTGAGTACCACCAGGTAGCTGGTACTCAATCACACTGACAGAGAAAACGTCAGTGTCAGAGAGATTGGTAATGATCCTAACGTTACATACACTACACTACCCAGAGGGGACTACGTGACATCAGATCGCTTGACGAATTGTGTAAGGGCAAGCAGTCAGCCCACCCTATCACAACTTCGCTTCTCCACGGACGCTAGTTCGAAAAAGCTGTCTGATGTTGGTCTGATACCTGCGGCTGTCGCCTGATAGTAACAGATTTTTCACTGTTGAAAACCAAGAAACTAAAAAGTTTCTCTAAACAGAAGTCTATTTTTTGTAAGTCATTATGTTAGCCTGGCTTTAGAAAGGTACTAAAATAATGTGTGTTTCAGAGCCAGACACGTCAACAGAGGTCCAAGTCCGACAGAAACGTCTGGTACGATTCATGAGCTTCAAACTAACGTTAATTAAAACCCTTCACAGCCTCCTGACGTTCGCGATTATTTCCGTACATGCTTGGTAACGTTGTAAAGATGAAGATATACATATATATATATATATAGATAAACATATGTTCTTTAGTTTTTTGGGGATAAATATGTAATAAAACAAAATTTTATAATGTAGGATGTTGGATTTCATTCATCCATGTTGTACCCATAGGTCTGCAGAGTCAAAAACCATAAAGCACTTTCAGATCAATTTTGTGCCAGGCGGACCTAAAACTCCTAAAACAATACATTGTTGTTGTACCAGCAATATCTCAAGGTTTTGTTTTTCACTGTAGTAATCTCAAATGTCATAACCATTTGCCAATGCAAGAGAGTACCGGCACCTTTTTTCCCCACTTCAAGCACGGACTGAAGGCATAAATAAATGGAAGCATATTTATATATCCCAGGGATTTGTTCAATACGGTAGATTGTTCGAAAATAAATAACAAAAGCAATAGACATTGTTTAATGTAATTATTCACCAATCTGACTCAACTGTATGACTTTTATTATAATAAATGAGTCTGTATTAAAGGAGCGACTACACACCCATTATTTACTTTCACTCACTATGCGCCCAGAATCACAACCTGGAGTATTCCGCAAATAGTGCACAACATCTTTTTTTTCCATGTATTATTTTATTGACAGGACAGGAGGAAGTAAAGGCTAGCAAGACAGGCATGTAGAGAAAGACAGAAGTGAAGGGCACAGACACTCAGCGTCTGCGGAGGTACAAGAACCCGTCGCTGTGGGAGTGCAAGACCTTCGGACCAGAGGCATACGGGCCACGAACAGAAGCAGAGCAGAGGTGTGATTCGGGATGTTGACCAAACAACGGGATTACTGGGGTTGCCACATTTAGATTAACACATTGAGTGTTGTTGAATTTATGAGGCGTTGCACAACATCAACCTATCATGGGATCAATAGCCTTTACCAGAAATCAGTGGACATTTTTAAGGGAAAGTACGCTACAACAGGGCAAAGATCAGTTGGCAATTGATTCGTTTCAGACTGACTGTACACCAAACCCGGGTTCAAATACTACTTGAAATAATTCATTTATTTACGTAGCACTGGGGGGAATGTAAAGCCCGATTAGGGATTGTTACAAGTGTTGTACTCGTCTACTGATCCAATACATTATTGTAGGCAAGTTAAATCGAGCTAATTTTAAGTAGTATTGCAATATAGGTCTAATCGCCAGTTCTGCATTTTACACATGACAGAAAGTAAAAACTCCCATAATTACACACTTTTGTTATTTTCGTTTGGTATATTCTAAATAAATTATGAGCCAAAGGACAAAACAAATATTAGCTTCCAGACATTACCGCTAGGCAGTGTTTTGTTCAATGGTACAATGATCGATGGTCAGTTAACTTTCCTTGGGTTCAAATTCTACAACTAGCATCTTTAAGACACAACGAGGTGGTCATATTTTTCCAATTTCACAAGTGTAACTAATCAATGATCTTTAAACAATAGAGACAAGACCTTGATGTTTTAGGTTGCATTTAATTTAAAAAGGTGTGCGCTTATATTTGTCCCATTTTAATCAAACTGAACTCTGGTCTAAGGTTCAATTAATAATGAAGTAGAACAAGGAAGCACCGGAAATCAAAAGGTAAAAATTAAATGCCACATTGACAGTTTAGTCAATCCCCAGTACCCAAGGTGAAAGTTTTGTTCTTCTGACTGTGACCAGGACAGTTAACCCAAGTTTCTCCCTCCTGTGTCCCCTCATAACCTTCTCCCAAGGTTGTGCGCCTAAAGAATGTATTGGTTCTAAATTAACTTCTAAAATGGCTCCCTCTAGTGGAAATATGAAGCTCAGAGGCTGTACTTCAGTATTTAAAAGAAGCCACTATCGCCATCTGCAGGCTATCATTGAATAGTAAACATATAGAGGCTATTTCTAATTATGCAAAATCCTATGCATTTATTTCCACACACTAATAATATTGTCTCTCAAGACATATTACCATGTTCTAACATGTCTTGTATTCATATTTAATGAACTAATATCTGTTTTCTCTTTACTATTATGTGAAAGTAGGACATTTTTAAATTACAATGTCTGAACAGTGTAATTCTGCAAAGTAATAGCACTTCTCACTAGTCAAGGTAGACCCAAACGTTAAATTATTGGGCGTATACCAAATTAAAACAATAAATTGTGACTTTACTAATAGCTATTTGATTTAGTTGCATATATTTCTATTACTGGGTTATAGAAGCATTCTAAATGTCTCTAGAGTGTCCTGCTAAAGTACTTGTGTTTACATAATAATAATAATAATAATAATGATAATAATAATAAAAAGTAAGTATACTTCATGGCGTAGTAGTGTTTAATTAACAATGTCAAGTGTAAAGATAATACAAGATAAGACAGTCAGTCTTAACTTCTGCATTGCAGGGCATACGGAAATATACAGTAGAAAATTTTAACAAATGCTTTAAAGCAGCGAAACTACAGTTTACAAGCTCTGTGAAAAGATATGACCAGAACGTCTACAATTTTACCTACAGACCTATTCTATGAATGAAATGACAATGTTCCATGTAAGCCTATGTTTACCCAGTCAAAATTTGTCTTTCTCTAATACAAGTCCTTTCTGCAGTGTTTTAGACAATGGACATGCCGGGAAATAGCTAATTTGAACCCAAATTAATTATGTAGACAATGCAACGGGCACATTTGTGTCCTGTTTACCAAACACAAATAAACAATATTTCTAGACAAAAAAACGTTTGCAGTAAGTGCATCTTAGTCCAGGACAAAAGCGTCATTCACACTTTAGTCCTAAATGCTCAAATGCGGTGTTTGTTTTGGAATAATGACTGTTCAATCTGATTGGTTGGTGTTCAGTCAGTGAGGTTGGAGCATAGAAATAGAATGGATAGAAAGGCCATTCCAATTTAAATCAATGTAGCAGAATGGTCAGAGCGACAGCCATTTTTATGTGTACCATTCCATTGCAAAGATCTAGTGGCCTACTTCCGCATTAAACTGATTTCCGTGTGGTCACCGTGACAACTAATAACAATCGCCATTTTGTTGTGTACTAATTGAATGACCACGCCAAGCAGCTCAATGGCCTTTCTATCCATTATATTTCTATGGGTTGGAGTTTACAATGCAACAGTAGTTGTCATGGTTACATAATTCGACTCATTCTATCCATGCTCACGGTCTCGTTCGTCGACTAGTGATGACGCTGCACTTGAGAGTGAGAGCAAAACAACTTTGAGGCAAACAATTTGGATATGATAATCCAGACAAGTCTCATACCCAGATATCTGAGTGTATTCAATATAGACATGGTTTGGAATGTGGCTAGACATCAGATTTCATGACGTCTTTGCCTATTGAATCAAATATGAGGTAAAAATAGGAACAGTGTGAACAACGCTTAAGTTTAATCAGTTTCAGGTAGTGTTTCAATAATGTTATCAACATAGAAATGTTAAGTTATTCTACTATCATGTTCATAATGCATTGGTGTACCTGTTTAGAACAACTAATCATACAATAGTTTTTTTCTTAAAGGATCCACTGGTAAGTTCAGCCCTCTAACGTCAACAAGAAGCACAAACAATGTATTTGCGACTGTAGGTAGTTTTAGGAACTAACTACTTAACAACTACAGTAGCTAGCGTATATTGCATTTAACATAATGTTACACAAAATGTGATTTGGAATGCCCATTTGAATAGTCTTTCCTGCCCTTCGTATAACCAAGCGTGCAAATACATTTTGTATACTAGGGGAATCCTGGTAAGTGGATAGATGGATGAAGGAGAATTTTGGAAATGTTGGTATTTCCTGTGTTGAACATATTGTAAATTTGTATTTCAATAAAAAATCTTAATACAAAAATAAAACGTCCTAAGCAAGTGGCCATGCTATTTGGATGGTTAGCTTCAGGTTGGTGAGTAACGTAATTAAAGTTTTGATTACAGTATTCAAAATGCTAAATGTGTAATTGTGCATTGATAACTAGTGACTGATTACCTTTGAAAGTAACCTACCCAACCCTGTATAGATTGTCTCGAGTTAGCTTTTCATCTCCAAATCAGACAGTGTATTTGAGGTCTCTAAAGATTAATCCAAATGTCTTGGGACTAGCAACTACACAATAACTAGCCAAAAAATAACTAACAAAAAATTATTGGAAAGACACAGTCTACTGAGTAAAAATACACCGCCCATAACAAACTATTTGGGAAGTTCTCCATTTCATATACCGTTTAGAAAATCATCACCATATCTGTTTTTCTTTTGGGAGTATCTTACCAATGGCTCCTTTACATTAAAGCATATTAAAATATACAGTGTTGAACTACAGCATTTTCACTTATGATTATTATTTTTTAATGATGATGGGGTACAAACACTGGATAGATTATAGGTTGACTCTGGGCAACAATGCAAACAAAACTTTAGCTTTGCACTCTATGCCCAGATACAAGCAGGGACATCTGCTAAGCAGAACATGAGCCCAAACTTAAGCAAACATTTACCAATGAGAAATTTAAATTGGATGATTGGTCTGTGGTTTTCATGACTCAAATGTAATCAACTAATATGTTGATACATAAAGCTAATTCAACAGCCTCTGTATGACATTTGGGCAAACCGTGTCATTTTAAAATTGAGAAATGGGTGAGGTTTCGTGGGTTTTGTGCCCAAAGTCATCCTTTTAACTGTTGAATCAACACATTTAGAAAATCTGACTTCCACCATATTTGAGACTTGACAAGTATAACCCAACTTATTCAGAAAACAGTCACAGAATGGGAAAAATCAGCAGTTGGTTTTTAAAAATACAGAACATTTCATCATTGTTTAGAAACAGTTTCTTCCTATTGGATGGTTCATCCTTAGCAGTTGTTACCATCCGTACACACCTATCCACTATTGATAATACACATGACTGTGGACTTTAGTTGATTTTTAGTGTCTGGTCAGTGCTGTTGACTTAATAAATAAAAAACAAAACACCAACTTTTAACTGGGCAATTTGAATCCTGAAATCGGATTGGCTGATTGTTATAATATATGAAACCATATATCACGGTTATGACATCAAATATTTTACTGTTCTAATTGCATTAGTGACATTCATAAAGAGCAATAAGGCAACTCAGAGGAGTTTGTGATATATTGTGAAAATGTAATAGCCCACGGCTAATCGCTGTGTCCCGGCCAAAGAAATAGAATGGATAGAAAGGCCATTGAGCTGCCTGGCATGGTCATTTGAGTAGTACACAACAAAATGGCGATTGTTGTTAGTTGTCACGGTGACAACACGCAAATCGGTTTAATGTGGAAGTAGGCCGCTAGATCTTTGCAATGGAATGGTACACGTAAAAATGGCTGCCGCTCTGACCCTTCTGCTACATTGATTTGAATGACATTTCTAATCATCCCATTTCTATGGTCCTGGCACTCCATGGTGTCAAACCTAAGCTCTTAGTCATAGTATTTTGGCAATACATAACACCCTTGCATATGCCTTATTAAGTGTTGGTTAATAGTGTGTGGTCACTATTAACATTAGAGAAAACATCTTGTAGCTCAAACCCAGAGTTTCATAAAGGATCAGGAGTAGAGTTATCAGTCTAGAGAAGGATGAGCTGGCTAATCTGCAGTTTAAGGATGGAGGCAGCCAATCAGCAGTCTAGAGTGGGATGAGTCAGCCAATCAGCAGTCCACTTCTGTAAAGTATTTAAGACTTGTATGCAGCCACTCCAATATGTTTTGGGGTATACCTACACCAGTCTCTTAAACAGAATTAAATAATACAATTATTCATTTTTGGAAACACTACGTATTAACTTTTAACCAATATCCTTATCTTTTCCATGCCAGATAACTTACAACATAATTAAATTGCAATAAAAAAGTAATAAATAGTAGGCTAAAAAAAGGCAGTACAATAAAACATACACATTGTTTTATATATATAACAATAATTTCTGTGAACCCATTTAGATTGAAGGTAGACAGTGTGATGTTGATTGACAGTCCCTATAGCAACGTTTTATGTACCGTCCAACCACCTTTCGCAGAGTTAGTGTACGTTAGCGAACAAAAAGAGGAAAGGATGCAGTTCCTGAATTTTAAAAGATTTCCTTGTATTTTTAGGGAGGTTATTTTCTTCCTATGATACAAAGAGGTAAATGTTAAACAAGAGATCATATTGGAAAATCTAAAATTCTTAAACCTATACTAATGGGCTAAAATGGGTTTTTCAATTACAGGTTGGTGACAACTGACATAACCATATTATAAAGCAAGAGAACTAATATCTACACATACTGTAGTTATCAATACATACATGATTACTGTCAATTGTCTGTCAGTCATTTTCAAATAAGTCATGCAAACTATCTCGTTACGGTGGCATTAAGTTAGGGCGAATTCAAGTAATGTTTTCCCAAAGATGAGTCCCCTAAATGATTGTCAAGTGTCCAACGAAACTTGAACAGATCTTATTAAAAAAAAGAATGTGGTCAAGTTTTCCCAGGGCACCCATAATAATCCTCCTTTGGTTTCCATAGCAATGGTAATGTGTTTCAGGTGCTTTATGCAGGGGTGTGGAAAAAAACAAATTGATCTGACCGTTAACCCAGAAGTTCTGAGCAGGTTTCCAGACACAGATTAAGCAGTTCTGAAATAACAAGCAAGTTTAAAAAAGAATCTCAATGATAAACTATTTTTACTGCATGAAAAGCCTAATTTATGTCCAGGAAACCCTCAAAACTCCCATTTAGGAAATAAAAATGTAGTAAATTTGCATCTAGAGTGATGAATACAACTTTTAGATGTGGACAACCTGGAATAATCCAAGGCCACATCTGGCTCTGGACTCAGCCTGACTGGGGAAAAAGAAAAACGAAGGGGATTAATTCAGCATATAAGAAGATAATCTCACTTCAGGCACTCCAATGGTAGTTAAGCCCCTCCCTTACAAATCCTCTCAGACGACTCAGTTTTAAATAACCATTTTGTTTGTGTAACAGTCAGAGGTTTACATAAAACTCATGTTTACCTGCTGTTGGGTGAGAGCAAAACGTTTGTGTATGCGAGTGAGCTTAGACACAGACAGACAGTACAATACATATAGTACTGCCTGCACTTATGCTAATTTCCACAAATGTAGTGATTGAAAAGTAAAAGAGCGCTGAAATTCCGAGGACGCTCGGCCTGTAGAAATGTCAGAAGACTAACAGTGCAGTCAAATAAAGAAAAAAGGGTCCTATTTTCTACAATAGAGGCATTGGTTACACACCCCTTACCGGTTTAGAAAAGTGCACACACCCACACACTCGTGGACACATATACACAAATCATCTCTGTAAATACACATACCAGTTATTGCTAACCCTGACGAACTTCAAAATGTGTTTATCCGAACAACCCCTGTTTTCAGTGTACTAACAATTTGTGGTCACTTGTTTTTTTGTTTTAGGTATACATTAGGGTGTGTCTTTTTAGTCAAGAGACACACTAGGTCACCCTGGCTTGATAATAACAAACAACATTAGTAGAGCCTCCACTTTTGTCCACGTTTAGAACTGGCCTATGATCTGGCAGAGGAACGCACGGCTGGAAACACCGCCGAAATCCCATTGGAGTGGATGGAGGCATAGGGTGGTGACACCAGACTTCATGTCTTATTCCTGGTGAACATGCGCTCACCTCGGAGCGTCAGGTGCTGGAGTTGGTACTGAAGCACCTCGGTGTCGGCCGGTGGCTCCTTGACACACATTTTGTCCAGGTTGAGGTAGTCCAGCGACTTGGACTGGGCCCTCTTCCCCTTCAGAAGGCAGAGAGGCAAGGGGCCGTGGCATAAGGCCCTCTCACGCCCGCCCTCGCCCTGCGACAGGGACCTGAGGTAGGGGTCACTTGAGCTGGGCATGCGCCTCCGCCGGCGCCCGTTGGCGGTTGGGATGTCATACGGCTGGTAGTATCGGCTTTTGGCTTTGTAGATCCGTGATGCCCGGTGGACACCCAAGTCCATGGGGAGCGGGGTAGAAGTGGGCAAGGCCTCTGGGTTTGCTGACGTTGTGGTGTTTGGGGCTGGGAGCGGGCCAATTTCCGGGTCAGGGGACCACTTGTGGGCCAGTTTTAGCAGCTCCTCTCCAGTGGTGAAGCTAACTAAGTAGTTGGAGTCCATGTGGAGGATGTGGTACCCAGAAACAGTACTTCTGATTGGAGAGCAGGGTGTGCTGGAGCAGCGGGGTCGCTCCCCTGACTCAGGCTTCAGCACTGCTTTGACCTCTGCGGCAGCAGGTAGAACAGAGACGGGCGTCCTGGACACGCCACTGACATCCATTTCCATCTTTACCGACATGACCTGACTAAAGAGGGGCACAGAAAGAAGAGAGTGACCGACAGATGGAGAGAAAAGATCAAGTATCAACCAGCTGTCTCCACTCCTGCAAAATCTGAAATTCTAGAATTTCAAACCTTTATCTTTCAAGTACGCTTGTAAAAATGAGACAGTTTTTATAAACATTACATAATTTTTTTATTTCTCAGTGGCTAGTGGCAACAGGTTCAACACTAATACCTTGACCACCCTTTAACATAAACAATTACGTCTATCACCCCAGTGGCAGACAAATTGCAGGCCTCATTCATTAGATAGACACCCCATCCACATAACTTAAAGCTAGCTAAACCCATGTGCAGCAGCTCAGCGCTTCCGTCTAACACACTAGAATTCATATTTGGAAATGTGGTTGAGCCAAATAGTGCATTGAAATTAGCTACAGAGGGAACTTTTTTCAGTTTTGGTCAATGGCATCCAAAGCACAACAGCAGGTATTTGATGCAAATACCAGTCCTAACGAGCTAAAGATCTGGCAGAGCAACTGTAGTCAAAGATCAAAAATAAAAACAGCAAATATCGTAAAAGCTTTAGACTTCAATAGGATGCGTTGTGTGCTGACCAGTTATTTGGGAAGAAAATACCTAGACATTTTTGCTATATTATCAACTAGGTTGTGGGCATTTATTTAGTTGTTGTTGCTTTTTGTCACACAAACATGTACAAAGACCTCTTCTCTTAAGCTTTACCAATCTGGTTCAGAAATATAGTTTTTTACATAGCCATTTTATCTATGTAAAAAACTATTTGGTAGCAATGACTACAAATGTTAGCTACGCATAAATTCCATATTTTCTATATCCGATAAAAATGTGCTTGATAGTGATTATTTTTATGCAGGTACATAGGTATATTGCCTTCAAAAATTACAAATGTCACGTTTACGACGCATTGATTTGACTGCACAGACATCTTTGTTTGGAGGAGGTTGGCAACGGTTACTTTCTCCAGATCACGTGCTTGTACATTTAAATGATGCGTTACACAGCCTCCAGTTCACATACACCAGTTAATTATTTACAGATATATGAACTTACAATGTATGTTATCACCATGTACAGTACAGTACACACTACTCTACTTTCCTAGTCACAAACATTTCAAATGTGTATCGGAATAGCTTGTCATATCATGCAACTATGCCTGTATCATTACAATCAGTCTGAAATCTGTTAACACGAGTGATTTATGTCAAGTGAATCAGGCATCTGGTTTGTTTACTCACAGTTGAAATAGGTGAACAAGGAAGTAGTGTGTGGTATTTGATTTCACGTGGTCGTTTATAATGATGATTGCGTCTCATTCATTTGAAATGAGGCCCATCCTTTATAAAAATCGTGTCAAGTAATGTTATATGGGTTACGCTGACACCATTTGGTTTTAAATCATTCATGCATTCAATGCCGATTGGGTGGCGAATAAATGATCAATGTATGTGGGTCGCAGAGTGAAGATACATCGTTGCGTCGTAAATGTAAATGGTCGATATATTTAATGTCTGCCGTCTGAAACACCTGACAATCAGTATGCGCGCTCTTAAACGAAAGCGATTCAGATTTCGGACGAATGCTACGTTGTCTAAAACCATTTGACCGCAGTATATAACATGCCTGGACAAACTTTCATTAAAATGTCCAGGCCTTTATTAACAGAGCTTTCACACAACAAAACCTTGGACACAGGCCGGTTTCATCCTGTTTTCTCCTGCTGGCTGCATGAAAACTATCATGTACAATATTGTTACAAACCACTTATTAAAATGATCATGCGATATATTAAAATTAATTTAGTTTAAAACCGTGTGCAAGGTTGAGAAATAAGGCAATCATAACCTACATGTAGCCTATAAAGTGGTGTTATTTTCGGCGGAAAAGACCGAGTCAGCTATTCACCATGATAATATTATGTATTCAATTAAGTGTCTATTAAAACAATATAATCAAATTTGTCTCATTCGAATAATATACGTATAACCACGGTACAATAAAAATATGAAAATGAAAACAAACCTGTTAAACAGCAAGCCACCCGTTCACGCCTAAATCAAGCCGATGTTTGTGGCTGTTGGAAATCGCTGCGACGCTTCCGACAGTTATCACGTGACACATTAATCTGGCCCCCCCATCGAGAGCCCACGGATGTTAGGTAAACAGCCACTAGTAAAATTAAATTTATCTTTCTCTCAGGACTTGATCTATTCATGCTAAGGATTCTTGTGGTAGCGTTCAAATTGAAGAAGGTGTTGTCAATAAATTGTCAATATCCCGTCACCTCCGCAAATACATTTTATCAGTAAACCTTTTCTCTCTTCAGACTTCTCAAATACCAACTGTAAATAGGTCAAGGACCCTTAGTAGTTACAGTATCCCAAGTTGGGAATCAATGTTGTAAACAAAACGTAGTAGAAATTAAATTATGATTATTGTAACCTTGTGCAAACAAATAAAATAATAAATTAAGCCCAAACATATTCCTATAGGTTTGGTTTCTGTTCAAAAGCAGTAAAAATCCAATACAATCAACCCCTAACTTTAAAATTCTTGCCATAAGTGGGCTTTTTGTGTGTCATTTAGGGGATGAAGTCTTCAGAATAATACCATGGGTAGTTTGGCCTGGTACAATTGTACAAAAGTGCTCAGCTACTGACACAAATTATTAGCCTGATTAAAAATACATTTTGCTTACATTCCTTGAAAAAATGTATAATGTACCATGGAAGGAAGTAAATGATCCTGACCCATCTTTACATAACTTTTACAAAAACAATGAGGGCTGTCAAACAACTTCACCAATTTATTAAGAACGTTCTGTGATTCATACATATTTGAGATTTTTCATGTTCATCTTTTAAACACTTTCACAAAATGAAATAAAATGTTTGCTAAAATTACAGAAAGTAACTTATTTATTCTGACAGCCCTAAAACCACAAGAAAGCCTGGGCCTATAAATGGCAAAACCATTGCACAACAATATAAAGCACTTGTGATAAAACAAGTGGCAGTTAACCATAGATTATAATTTTCCTGTAAATGTACTCTGAATGTATACAACAATTATGCTCCATTACAAGGAAAAGACAAAAACAACAGTCATTACACTATTCATAAGGCAGACACTTCCGATTCCAGTATCACAAATGGGAAATTCGCTGGAAGTTGGAATACCTAATATACTTTACAGGAAACATGTTCATTTTATTTTGATCTGTTAAAAAGCATACTGTAGTTTAGAGCTTGCCTTTTAGGCTCAAAATGAGCCAGAATATTTATTCCATTAGTCTCAGTTCTGGAATTCAATGAGATGTAGACTGCAGGATAACATCACTTCGACCAACAACTAAATTCTCTACTGTACATCTGCCATTCAGTACTTACAAATACAGAACACTAGTACGGTAACAGGTGATTGAAAAGAGATCAGTAATACAACTGAAGGGAAAATCTTTAAACCATTGCATGTCTCAGGCAAATATGTCTTCCACATCCTGCTATGGTGGCCCCTTAGACATGTAGCTTGATAAAATTGACATGTTGCAAGCTCAGCAAAAACAGTAAAGAATGGCATTTGCAACAAATACCCCTATACTAGACTGGGTGTTATCAGTGTTTTCTGATAACACAGAAACTAGTTGCAGTTTGAACTACAGTAATCCTAATCACGTAAGAATTTTAACACTGTATTGACCTTTAACAGACAATATATGGAATATTACTTTCGATCTTCTACCTTGCTTGTGGTCAATGACTTGGCATTTTCTGCAAGAGTATCTTCGGAAGTCAGCCCTGGGTGCACGTTGTCGACGGCTGAATTCTGTGTCCCCTTTAGTGTGGAGTCAAAAAGCAACATGGACTTTGGTTGTGCATCCTGGGTAAAAGTTTGTGGTGACACTCAGCCACTCAGAATGTCTTTGGAAGATAGACGTGGGGCCAGTTTACAAGTCAGTGTTTCTCGAGAAGTGTTCTTTGGTGCCACTTTGCCACTTGGTGAATCTGCAGCAGGGAATTGTGGCGACGTGTCACTGCTACGGGCAGCATGCTGTAGTGTCTTCTTGACCAGTTCATACTGTGTCGTTTCAGAGAGTGGGGCTTCTAGTTCGTCACTGGAAGAGGGGTGAGATGTTGGGTTCTGGTTGGCTGGGAGTCCAGCAGTAGATTCTTGGCACTCAGAGGCAAGCTGCTGGGCTGTTTGGCTTTCTGTAGAGGAATGAGGGTGGGACTTATTTTCTGTAGAGGAATAAGGGTGGGACTTATTTTCAGCTTTTCCAATGTACACTACATGTACCCGCGAGCCACACTAGCATCTCAACTCAATGTGTCTAAACTTAAATCTGTGGATGTTATATAGTAAAGGTTTTAAGGAAAACAAAATTAGAAAAATGGGATTAATTAAATGGCATTCAATTAAATGTAATATTTCTTGCTAAAAGGCAATCTAAAGTTTATTTTATCATCTTTGTTCTACTTGTTATGTCTGTTATTCCAAAATTGATTATTTATGCCTCGGAGAACCTATAGGGGGCGCGGAGCTAGCTG
>JACXGM010006349.1:0-33036 GCA_016801145.1 Umbra pygmaea | reverse complement strand
CTTAGGCACATGGTGCTGGTCCCCCTCCTTAGGCACAGGGTGCTGGTCCCCCTCCTTAGGCACAGGGTGCTGGTCCCCCTCCTTAGGCACAGGGTGCTGGTCCCCCTCCTTAGGCACAGGGTCCTGGTCCCCTGGCATGGGCTCAGTAGTTGGCAGGGCCTCCGTTTTCGGCGTGATGATCCACTCTTCCAGAACCTTCTCGGAGGGTGGAGCAACTAGTGCTGACTAAGAGGGAGACACTATAGGCACAGGCTTGCAGGACGTAGCTGCTGGCATGGGTGTGAGCTTGTATTAATTTTAAGCACTTTGAGCTGCATTCCTTGTATGAAAGGTGCTATATAAATAAAGATTTATTATTATTATTATTATGATGACAGGGACGTAAGTTCCGGCTACTGGGAGAGGTGTAGTGGTGGTGGACCAGGCTGACGTGGGTCCTGCAGGTCAACTAACTGCTCCAACCATCTTGATTGTAGGACGGGTGGCAAGGGGGACATTAGTTGACTAGGGCCGCCAGGGGTTAAATAGGGAGCGCGCCTCTAGCCAACTAGGGTTCGATATCTGGGGATCACAGCCCGTGTCCCCCTCACCTTCCTCCTCAGCCTCTTCCTGGTCCGTCTCCCACCATATCAGGTCCACTACTCTCTAGACGTTGTCGTCTTTATACTGCTCCTCCTCCCTGCTGTCCTCCATCCAAGCAGGCTGTGTATACCCACTCGTTCCCTCCCCCAAAAAGTAGTTTGCCGAACCGTGGGTCCTGTCCTGGGTTTTTTTTGTGTGGGGGGTAGCTAGCCCATGCCTGTAGTGGTGAATATGTCTCCCTCCTAGGGCAGTAGCTCAATTCTTCAACCCCACCGAGTCTACCCAATACCTAGTGGGAGAATCCAAAACGACTATAGCCCTCTTCTGCCACCCTGATGTTTGTGGGGTAGCGGGGATAACCGTTGGACTCCCATATGCCATAGAGAGTGGCACATATCGTGTCATCCCACACATCGTACCTGGCATCCTCTGCTACAGAGTCATAGAAGGCTCCAGGCTCCCATGACAGTCAGCTGTGCCTCTTTCTCCTTTGCTGGCTCCTTTTGTTTGAAATGTTGTTTTTTCTGTAACAAGGTGTGTGCTTAAGGAGTGAAACAGAGGCAATTGCGAAAGAAAAAGAAAGATTTAATAGACAACTGAAAACTCTTTCAAAAGGAAGAAATAAGTATAGTAAAAACGCCAGGAAAAGACAAATACTAATGCTGGCTTAAACACTCAACACTTAAGTCATTTTCTTTGTCATTACCTGATATAATGCTTTGAAAGATGTGTTAAATAAGTTGCCTAATATTGTGTAGGTCCCCTTTTGCCACCAAAAAACAGCATCCCCATACGCAACAAACTGTGATTAAATGTGTTCTGACACCTTTTTATCATAACCAGCATTCCCTTTTCATTAATTTGAGCTACAGTAGCTCGTCTGTTTGATCAGACCACACAGGCCAGCCTTTGCTCCCCACGTGTATTAATGAGCATTGGTCGCCGATGACCCTGTCGCTAGTTCACCGCTTTTCCTTCTTTAAACCACTTTTGTTAGGTACTGACCACTGCAGACTGTGAACCCCCTACAAAAGCTGCAGTTTTGGAGATGCTCTGACCCAGTCGTCTAGCCATCACAATTTGGCCCTATTCAAATCTCAAATACTTACGCTTGCCCATGTTTTTCCTGCTTCTAACACATGAACTTTGAGGACAAAATTCAGAAGCAGGAGAAATGGGCAAGTGTACGTATTGTCAGTTGCCATACCCAGGGTGCCACATATTCTGTCCACATTTGCGCTGCTATACTAAAGGCTAGTGAAATATATAACACGTGTACTCTTTCAGTAAATTCTGCTTTCATTAAACAGTTATGTGCTAATTCAGAATACAGTGTATTTCCATTTCACATGGGAACATGTTCAGTATTACACTCCATTACACAGCTGATACATTTACCAGAGCTTTACTTTTGACCAATTTTGATGACCGATGTTCCACACACAGCCGATTCCATACATTTGAATCAGATTTTCCTGGTTGCAAAGGCAAGGAATACAAATGCCACCGCAAGTCAGGAATGACCCATTTCCCAGGTGTCACGTATAAATTCATGCATGCTGTTTAGATGATTAGAATGCATGAATATTGCACAGCCTAAAGGAGACTGATGTGATTGGAATACTGGTCCATTGTCATATAGTATTAGTAACAGATTAATAGAGCCTGGAGCTGGCAGGAGTATTTAGTCTCTGGTGTTGCTGTGTGCCTCTTTGTGTAGACATGCACCTCCTGATGGCATCAAACCTCAAAATCCCAGACACAGTTTTATTTGCCAGTGTTCTTCTAGAAGTATGGATGGCCAACACATTATTACATTTAGTTGCTTCACCTTCTCCAATACCGTGTCCTCCCGATGGCCAGTCATGAATGAGGGAAGATAATAGATGTCCGAGTGCAGCGCCTGCTGATTTATCTGCTGGTTTCATTGAGGCCCCTTGGGGACAAACACGGATCAGTAGCCTGTAATTTAACTGGACTTGTGAAACACGAGAGCCCTGGAGGTTACTGAAGCAAAGATCAAAGCCTGTGGACAGACTGTTTGATACAACCAACACATGGTGTGCTCTCAGAAAAAAGACATAATATCACCCTGGGAGCTGGATAATTGAGAGATTCTGCTAACAGAGAGAACAGTTCAGTTTGACCATGTAATGGACACTAATAGCTACTTATTAGGCACTTTCCTTGCTTTAAAAATCCAACATTGTACAAACCCCTACATTGCATTGAATGTGTCTACCTGTCTGATCTACTGGTGTTAAACCACACCAACCTGTTTCATGAACCAAGGACTGGGCTTGTGGCGGGACTCTCCTTTAGATCCCATTCTACACACGTTTGAGATTTAAATAGAGTATAATACACATTATGGGTATATTTTATATATACTGTTTATACATTTTACAGCTCTGGAAGAAATTGAAAGACTACTGCTAATTTTCTTTTTAAATCAACCCCACTAAAAACCTGTGGAATGTAAACCAGAAGATGGATGGTCACAAGCCATCAAAGCTGAGCTGCTTGAATATTTGCGGCAGGAGTGGCATAAAGTCACTCGACATCAATGTGAAAGACTGGTGGAGAGCATGACAAGACACATTATTATTATACAATTATTATTATTCCACCAAATAGTGATTTCTGAATTCTACCTAAGGTAACACATTAGTATTGTGTTGGTTGAACATAAATTTGAACATAATTGTCTTTGCATTTTTCGAGGTCTGACTACACATTTTCAGTTATTTGGACCAGTTGGAATTTATTGCAAATAAAAATTACGGTAACACTTTATTTTGAGAGTCCATCTGTAGATGCTTTACATATTATCTGCATACTGTCAACAACATTTTAACAAACTATCTACTAACCATAACCCTAATCCTAACCTTAACCATTCCCCTTATGTTAAACCTAATCTTAACCATTACCCTAAAACATATTCTAAACTTACCCCTACCCTTAAAATACACAATTAGTTGCTTATCAACAGATGGTTTGTTGATAGTTTGTTGATAGTCATATCATCCACAAACTATCTGTAGAGCACATACAGATGGAAAGTCAGACTCTCCAAATAAAGTGTAACCAAAATTACAATAGTTATATTTGGAATTTGGGAGAAATATTATGCAATAAAACAAATATGTTAATTTTACCCAAACACATACCAATCAATGGTAAAACCAGAGAAACTAATGATTTTGCCCAGGTCTCTTAATTCTTTCCAGAGCTGCATATGAACATTGAACATTATGTATTTATTTTTGTCATTTTTTTATTCAATCTTTTTTATGCACTTAAATGATTCTTGTATAATGAAAAGTGCTTTACAAATGCAATACATTCTTATCTTATTATTTTTACAGATCCGCTAGATCTTTGTTCATGAATGTATTCTGTAGATTATAGCCAAGGGGAGAGCATATTCACCTGTTTGTCTGTGTTCATGAACGTATTCTGTAGATTATAGCCAAATAAGGGGAGAGCATATTCACCTGTTTGTCTGTGTTCATGAACGTATTCTGTAGATTATAGCCAAATAAGGGGAGAGCATATTCACCTGTTTGTCTGTGTTCATGAACGTATTCTGTAGATTATAGCCAAATAAGGGGAGAGCATATTCACCTGTTTGTCTGTGTTCATGAACGTATTCTGTAGATTATATTCACCTGTTTGTCTGTGTTCATGAACGTATTCTGTAGATTATAGCCAAATAAGGGGAGAGCATATTCACCTGTTTGTCTGTGTTCATGAACGTATTCTGTAGATTATAGCCAAGGAGAGAGCATATTCACCTGTTTGTTGAATAGCATGTCCACTGGCCTGGCCGTGCTCTTCTTCTCACCAGTCTTTGATGTCATCAGGTAATTGCTCCTTTTTAACTGGGAGTTGAATGCTTGTATGTTGAAAACCGGGATGTATCCATGGCAACCTCCTTTTGTGTGCTGCCTGTAAGCAACTGTTTATTGTTTCAATAAAAAGGAAAGACAATTCTGGAGATATGAATTGTAGGTCTTCGAGAGTCACTTCACAAAGAGAGGAAAACAGGTGAAGGGCTTCACTAACACAATGAATAGGATATGCCACAAAACACTCCATAGGAATATACCACCCCCTTCACAAAACATCTTTATGTCACAGAAGCAATGTCTAACTTGTGGAAAAACATAAATTTAGATAACAGGAAATGCATAATTGGATAGATAAGTATATAGTGTTAACAATATGTCTGTCAGGATACAGAAATGTGTTCATTGATGGTCATGAGTAGCAGTATTTAATTGTCACAAAGGAAGTGACCGTGATTCCACTACTTGGAAAAGCTCCAAGATATTATGAATCCAGTCACACAATGTGAGCAATTATTATTAAATGGAGGTGTCGGTTTGCCCCAACTCTGAGCTTCTTGTGCTGTGTATTAAATTCTGAAGACAGTTCAACTGAACCTTATTATAGGTCAATGAAGATGGAATTAACGATCCACTTCACACTCTTGTGGTTGGATGGAATTGGCATAGGCTATCTCAGGAGTTACAGTAGGCTACATTAGCGGTGGAGAGTACCCGGTGCAATTATAGGAAAAGAAGGAATCATCTTCTTTCAAAGTTCTACTTCTATAGAGCTTCATCTCCAATGAATTATTAAGAGCCAGAGAAAGTGAGAATGAAGTTCTCCATAACTTTTCGTGCCCAGTCGGTGCCGTTTCATGTCGCATGCAAGCTAATGTTCCCAGGCCCACCGCAGACAGGATTAGAAAAAGTGGGGCAACACATTCACACAAAATCGTCCCAGGAACGAAACAAAATCGAACTCATTCCCAAAGTTATAGACTTACTGCAGAAGGATGGTTCAAGATGTACTGTAGGTTGTCAAGAGGTATTCGTTAGCTCTTTCTTCCATTGTTCGTCTCCTCTGCCATTAATTATTCAATTAACCAAACCTGTCATCCTGAGTTAATTAGTGACTGGCAGTAAGTTGTGTTGTAGATTTCCTGTTAAACTACCAAAATAATGGTTTATCTAAATGTAGTGATAGGGTTCCAGTTGGGTTAAGACATTCAATCTGAGTCGTCACGATAAAGGTCAAGGATAGGGAAAGACAAAAAACACATTCACAATGTCCTTTTAATTAAATAATTGATTATTTTTTGTGATTTTTTCCCCCCATTTTCCTCCATTCCCAATTCCACTCTAATCCTGCCTTGTCGGCAGCTCCGCAACTCCTTGTACAGATCTCTGTGATGGCGAAGGGCGCGCACATGGTTCATCCAACCACATGTCGCACTAGACACCAATTCTTTTCGCACTGCGATCTTTAGTCGGATCATGCACGGGATGATTACATTCACCGACTATACTTCCGCGATTGAACACACAGGCGCATGATCTAGACACAAGGAGTTGCTGGAGAGCGACGTGGCAAAATACTATAAATAATATTACTTATCCAACCCAAATCCCAGGCAGCGCTATGCCATTTTGCGCTCCAGCGTGCAGGTGGTCCCGGGAAATTCTGTGAACCTATAGTCAGGATTGAACCTGTGACTATCATGATGTTGACTGTCATGCAATGCAGCGACTTAGCCCATTATGCGACACGGACCCCCCACATTCACAATGTCCTGAGTGGTCACGATAAGGGATAAGGATATGAACAGGCAAAAACCACATCCACAATGTCTAGGCAACTCAGGAGCCCACTGTAGGCTTTCATGTTGCCTTTTACCTCAGTCTGTGTTTCAATCCGTGTTTACCTGAGCTCTACTTCAGTCTGGTTGCACAAAACACAGATCTGTCAATCAGGGCCGTGCACAGAGATTTTGGGGGGCAAGGGCTTATTTTGTAATTATTAAAGTGCAACGATGCAAACATGGCATTCTCAGTGATTTTACTCAGGGCCGTTGCAAGTAATCTAGGCCCACATCCCAAACATATTCACATTATTATTATTATATTATTATTAAGATTAGAACAGTGCCTGCAGTCTTCCAAAATCAGATTTTCTTTTGGACATTGTGCTCTCTCTGACTATGATGATACGATATATCAAAGTGCATTGAACTCTACCCTGAAGTCACTTGATTCATTTTATCATAGTGCCCTTCGTTTCATTACGCTAGATGGTTATAACACTCATCACTGCAAACTGTACCAAAAAGTCAGCTGGATCTTGTTAAAAGTGTGCAGATCCGTTCATTATTCTATTATTGTACATAAAGCATTATTACAAAAACTCCCAGTACACTTAACATCTCTGTTGGCTCCAAGACTATCTGGTATTAATACAAGGTCACAGAATTGGTTAGTATTAAACACACCGTTTGTTTTTACACAGAATTGGTTAGTATTAAACACACCATTTGTTTTTACACAGAATTGGTTAGTATTAAACACACCGTTTGTTTTTACACAGAATTGGTTAGTATTAAACACACCATTTGTTTTTACACAGAATTGGTTAGTATTAAACACACCATTTGTTTTTACACAGTTTGGTAGCTCGGCTTTTTTATACAAAGCGCCACATGTATGGAATGGTATCCAACAGGAGTTTAAATTGGATGCTCTGGTGCCTATGTGTCAATTTAAACAAATGGTTTTAAAATGTTATCAAATGTGGAAATGTGTTTGTCATATCTAAAGTTTTTACCTGTGTGTTTTGTATTTTGTTGTTTTATTTGTGATTGTTGTTCCCAGGGCACAATTGAAAATGAGACCTCAGCCTCAATGTGTCTCCATTGTTAAATAAAAGTTAAATAAAAGAAATAAAAATAAACTAATTTAACATCTATGCCAAGCTATTTGTACCAAAACTATATTGAACAAAAATAGGTAAGCAACAAATTCAAGGTAGTTACTGACTTAACTTGCAGTTTATATAAAGGAGTCAGTAAATGGACAGAACCAAAATAAAAGCATCATGCAAAAACCACAGATGTTAGACGAGTTTTTGATTTTAAAATCAGTCAAATTAATGTATTGAACAAAATATAAATGCTATTTACAGTGTAGGTCTCTTGTTTAATGGTGTTATGTGTCATTCGAAAAATGAACGATGATTAGGGCATACTTCAATTATTAAATTGACTGATTTCCTTACTTGAAATATAATATAGGAAAAGCTGAATGCACAATTCACTGTATCTTCCCTGTCCTGAAGGTGAAGTTGGTACAAACCATTTATTAGAGGGGGTGGAGGGGGGCCCTTATGTATCTGACAATTACATTTTAGAGAATGTGAATGTATTCAATCTTATACACTTTTCAAAGGGAACACTCATATCACACATCAGTTCTCCATGACCAAACTTATTAAAGATCAAAATTTTGACACCACAGGCTGTTCCAACTTGTGTGAATTACAGTGGGGCAAAGAAGTATTTAGTCAGCCACCAATTGTGCAAGTTTCATCATAGGTACACTTCACCTATGAGAGACAAAATTAGGAAAAAAAATCCAGAAAATCACATTGTAGGATTTGTAATGAATTTATTGATAAATTCCTCAGTAAAACAAGTATTTGGTCACCTACAAACAAGCAAGATTTCTGTCTCTCACAGACCTGTAACTTCTTCTTTAAGAGGCTTCTCTGTCCTCCACTCGTTTCCTGTATTAATGGCACCTGTTTGAACTTGTTATCAGTATAAAAGACACCTGTCCACAACCTCAAACAGTCACACTCCAAACTCCACTATAGCAAAGACCAAAGAGCTGTCAAAGGACACCAGAAACAAAATTGTAGATCTGCACCAGGCTGGGAAGACTGAATCTGCAATAGGTAAGCAGCTTGGTGTGAAGAAATCAACTGTGGGAGCAATTATAAAAAAATGGAAGACATACAAGACCACTGATAATCTCCCTCGATGCGGGGCTCCACGCAAGATCTCACCCCGTGGGGTCAAAATTATCACAAGAACGGTGGGCAAAAATCTGCTTAACCCAGTACATGTCCAGGCCCTTCTGAGGTTTGCTAGAGAGCATTTGGATGATCCAGAAGAGGATTGGGAGAATGTCATATGGTCAGATGAAACCAAAATAGAACTTTTTGGTAAAAACTCTACTCGTCGTGTTTGGAAGAGAAAGAACGCTGAGTTGCATCCAAAGAACATCATACTTACTGTGAAGCATGGGGTGAAAACATCATGCTTTGTGCCTGTTTTTCTGCAAAGGGACCAGGACGACTGATCTGTGTAAAGGAAAGAATGAATGGGGCCATGTAAAAACTGACAAATTGGGCGAGCAAAATTATTCCACCTGTGTGTAATCGGATGATCTAGTTGTTTTCAGCCCAAGTAGTGCTGGGTTCCTTCAGCGGCTTGCTGTTTGTTCAGATTACGAGGCTGAAAACGACTTCCAATACAACTTTATAAAAATAATGTTGTGTTGATAATGTCCTAATGATGGAGTTCGAACCGCTGCGTTTAAAAACTAGGCTGGAGTCATAGAAATTGAGTAGCTACTTAACACAGAAACACAAAAGACGAAGGCTCCAGCATAATATGTAGCATTATACTCAACAGACAAACGAAGCAACCAGTGTAATTTATAAGTTGAATCAATCAACGTAGACCCAGGAAAAGGGAAATGGGAAAGACCCTGCTCTGGAGTATGAGCTAAAATGGTTATAGGAACTGTGGTGCGAGGGACTAAATAATCCCCAAATTTCTACTGTCGGAATACAAGAAAAAAAGAGTTACAGGAACGTTATGTTCTAGGAACTGCAAAAATCCCTGCGGTCGGAAACTGGCTATAGTTTTCAACCAGCCTATATTCTACAACAGCATTATAGAATTCCTGAAATTCAGTTATACTTTTGGTTTTGGTGTGCCACCCCAAAGTTTTAAGTGGCCTCATATGGCCACCCTGTTGAAAAATGTCTGAGGGGCGCCACTGATCCTGCCAAGCGGGCACTTGTTGAGTCTGAGGTGGATAAGAGTAGTGGCTCAAGCCCCCCCTGAGGGCTATCTGTGCAAATGCCTGCTGTCAAATTTGACCAGACTTCACAGCCAACAGCATGAGTGTCTGCTTTTCCATTGGCCTGCCTCCTGAAGCCCAGAAAGCAGTCCTCAGGACTAGTGACCAGTGGAATTTCTATCATTTACCATGACTATAAACGTATAATCATTTGTATACAGACTTATTTAGAAAACCCACTGCAAGAAATACTTTACTGAAGGCAGGCTCTGATCATCCCTTACCTTTAACAAACAGTTTTCCCTTTAGTCAGTTTTGTAGACTAAAACGTATTTGTCACAAAACTGATGATTTTGACAGGAGTATTAGGGGAATGACAAATAATTTTCAACAAAGAGGATATTAAAAATCTGTCCTACATAATGCTGCCATTAAAACAAAAAATGATCAAGATGTGATCTTTTAAAAAGTAAATCTACGGTGAAATTTAATGAACGTGTTATAATGACAACAGAATACTCCAAAAAGGCAGAACATTTTAAAGATATAATAACAAAACATTGGCAATGGCATATATTAAAATCTGAATGCCAACTTAATGAGGCGTTCAAGAAACAACCTCTCATTGTTTATAAAAAAGGGAAGACCCTGAGGGATCATTTGATACATTCACTTTTACCTTCTCAATCTACTCCAATTCAAGCTATTTTAGCACCTATTCCTGAGAGTAACCAACATTATGGGAACTGTGGTCAATGTAATTATATTTAACATTGAAAGATTTTCAAACATCCCCACACAGGAAAAGAGATCCCTATAAAAGGAATTATTTCAAGTCATACAATATCTGTCATTTATGTTATCACCGGCCCTGATAAGACAAATAAAGTAGAGTAAAATATTAAAAACTCATATTTCTGAACATAGAAGTACTATCAGATGTAAGAATCTAAATTCTCCAGTGGCAGCCCATTTTGTTGAATTTAATCACCCTATTTCTTCTCTTCGATATATTGGGAATCAACAGGTGAATCTACCCCCTAGAGGAGGTCAGTTAGCTGTTTTGCTTTCCAGGAGGGAAAATTTATGGATTTACAGATTAAAAACCCTCTCACCCTATGGATTAAATATTGACAATGCTTTAAAGTGTTTCTTGTAATATACCTACCTTGTTCTATGGTTTTTGTGCTGATTCATTATTTATTGGATATTTAGACAAAGATGTTTATGATGTTCGGACAGAACTGATGTTTTAACTTGTTCTATGTATCTATTGGAATTTATTAATATCAAATGCAAAAATATGTATTGCATTGGGATACATTTTGTCATTGTATATGGACTGGTGTACATAATGTTAAACATAGATTGTGTTAAATATGTTTTCTGAATTACTTGATTGCCTAATTAACATCAGGGGCCCTATCTTACACTGAGCGCAATTGACTTTTTACACCAACGCATGTATCTATCTTGTACCCGACGCATAGGGGACTTTTCCCTTCACAGATGCACATCGGTAAATTGGGGAATGAATTTGAGTTCATTGGGCGGGTCAGCGAAAAGAAGAGGGGTTCCGGCCCAAACGTTACTTGGTGCTATCTTACAGTTCCCGAAAAAACAATTCCGCCACTGACCAGGAAAAACCTGGTAAAAAAGTCATTGGCGTGGCCATAATGTGCACAACGCGCATACACTTTGCTTCTCTCTTTACACAAATGCAGCAGTTCCTATTATTGCAATACATAATTAGAATGAAAAATATTACCACACGAGGGAAATCATTGTGGTGTCCGAAAATGTGAAAAGATAGGCATACACCTAGTGTACACATTTACCCAAATTATTCAGAATGAATTATTCGAACTGATATCAATTGCAAGGGAACCCATTCAATGAACATAAAAGTCATTTACGATGCTAATAGTAAAATCACCCATGTCTTCGCGATTTACCCTGGCTCAAGCCACAACTCATTTATGGCAAACTTAGCAACGGGAGAGGATATTTGACAGAAGAGTGAGGCAAGCAAATTAATCTCGGTCTAATGTTAAGACTACATTGCAAAAATATTACCATGCATTCATAACCTCGTGATTCAGTGAGAGTGAGCCCAAAACATTGGAAAGTATGTCTTGTGACATTTCTTTATTTACATATTGTAAGAAAGACAAATCAATAGCAATCCGCCATTATAATAGCAATCCGCCATTATAATAGCAATCCGCCATGGAACAAGCGCGCCTGCTTTTTTAAAGGGGATGTGAGATGACGCTCTGATTGGTTTATTGCACGTTACGCCCGAACCACACCTATGACTAATGAAGCTACTTCAGACCTACCCATTTTAGATTTGCGTCGGGCGCAAGAGCAATTTATCCCACCGGTTAAATAGCAACAGCGCCCGGGACACTCCCACAATGTCACTTGCGTTTCGCGTTTGATACTTGCATTTCAGATTGTTAAAATAGGGCCCCAGATGTGTAACAAGGGTGTGTTCTATATAGTCAGGGGCACCGGGAGGAAAGTTAGGACAATTCCAAGGGCCCATGACTGACAGGGGCCCAAAAAATTGGTAAAAACAGCTGTGCAGAGGGGGCCCACTTAGATTTTATGTCGTGGGGCCCAAAAATCCTGGCAGCGCCCCTGTATATAGTACCTATGTACTGTTCTGTTTGTTGATTGTTTATTTGCAGAAGGCCTGAGGGCTGAAATGTTACAGTGCCTTGCGAAAGTATTCGGCCCCCTTGAACTTTTCAACCTTTTGCCACATTTCAGGCTTCAAACATAAAGATATGAAACTGTATTTTTTTGTGAAGAATCAACAACAAGTGGGACACAATCATGAAGGTGAACGAAATTCATTGGATATTTCAAACTTTTTTAACAAATAAAAAACTGAAAAATTGGGCGTGGAAAATTATTCACATTAAGGTAATACATTGTAGCGCAACATTTTGCTGCGATTACAGCTGTAAGGTGCTTGGGGTATGTCTCTATCAGTTTTGCACATCAAGAGACTGAAATTTATGCCCATTTCCTCCTTGCAAAACAGCTTGAGCTCAGTGAGGTTGGATGGAGAGCGTTTGTGAACACCAGTTTTCAGTTCTTTCCACAGATTCTTGATTGGATTCAGGTCTGGACTTTCACTTGGCCATTCTAAAACCTGGATATGTTTATTTGTGAACCATTCCATTGTAGATTTTGCTTTATGTTTTGGATCATTGTCTTGTTGGAAGATAAATCTCCGTCCCAGTCTCAGGTCTTTTGCAGACTCATTCTTCTAGAATGGTCCTGTATTTGGCTCCATCCATCTTACCATCAATTTTAGCCATCTTACCTGTCCCTGCTGAAGAATAGCAGGCCCAAACCATGATGCTGCCACCACCATGTTTGAAAGTGGGGATGGTGTGTTCAGGGTAATGAGCTGGGTTGCTTTTACGACAAACATAACATTTTGCATTGTTCCCAAAAAGTTCCATTTTGGTTTCATCTGACCAGAGCACCTTCTTCCACATATTTGGTGTGTCTCCCAGGTGGCTTGTGGCAAACTTTAAACAACACTTTTTATGAATATCTTTCAGAAATGGCTTTCTTCTTGCCACTCTTCCATAAAGGCCAATTTTTTTACAGTATACGACTGATTGTTGTCCTATGGACAGACTCGCCCACCTCAGCTGTAAATCTCTGCAGTTCATCCAGAGTGATCATGGGCCTCTTGGCTGCATCTCTGATCAGTCTTCTCCTTGTATGAGCTGAAAGTTTAGAGGGACGGCCAGGTCTTGGTAGATTTGCATTGGTCTGATACTCCTTCCATTTCAATATTATCGTTTGCACAGTGCTCCTTGGGATGTTTAAAGCTTGGGAAATCTTTCTGTATCCAAATCTGGCTTTAAACTTCTCCACAACAGTATCTCGGACCTGCCTGGTGTGTTCCTTATTCTTCATGATGCTCTCTGTGCTTTCAACGGACCTCTGAGACTATCACAGAGCAGGTGCATTTATATGGAGACTTGATTACACACAGGTGGATTCTATTTATCATCAATAGTCATTTAGGACAACATTGGATCATTCAGAGATCCTCGCTGAACTTCTGGAGAGAGTTTGCTGCACTGAAAGTAAAGGGGCTGAATAATTTTTCTCGCCCAAGTCGTCAGTTTTTTATTTGTTAAAAAAGTTTGAACTATCCAATAAATTTCGTTCCACTTCATGACTGTGTCCCACTTGTTGTTTCTTCACAAAAAATTACAGTTTTATATTTTTATGTTTGAAGCCTGAAATGTGGCAAGTTGTCGAAATGTTCAAGGGGGACGAATACTTTCGCAAGGCACTGTAGGTAACTGTTAAGATATGAACTCCCTTTACCTGATCATTTTGGTCTTAAGTAAGGACTTTCCAAAACTTGTGAACTCTGAGTACTTCAGAAAAGTACTTTTAATCAGCACTTATACCACCTCTGATACACACTTTTCACATATCAACTGGTACACCCTCTACACTGGTAGTGACATCTCTTAAACACAGTATACATGTAAGGGATGCATCATTGGACAAATAAACGTTGGTTTCAATTGAATAGGGGGAAGATAGTAAGGGCAAAACTAGAAAGGGGAATGTTTGAGAGAGATGTCTGTATGTGTATGTGTACAGTATGTGGGTGTATTTGTTCTCCGGTGTGTGTGTGTGTGTGTTTGCTTCTACTTTGAGCTGAGAAAAAGATGTATCACTCCTTTATTTTTCCGTGATATCCTAACTAGTTTGCTTCTATAAGGTGTCCCAGGGGTCTACTATGGAATCACAATATCACAGCGTACCCATATCTCCATTACTTTCTACAGCCCACAGCCTATCAGGACCATACAGACTCTACTGGGGGCCTTATACCCCAAGGTAGCACCATGTAAATATTAATATAGTTTGTGAGGAGAATTCAGCTCAGACATTAGAATGAGTTAAGCTTTTTTGTTTTCCTTCCACATTTGTATATTTTCTCTACTTCCACCTCTCTTTCTCCACTCCCTATCCATTAATCCCCTCTTGTCATTTCCTCTCTTTCAGTTCAATTCAATGTATTTAAATTCAAGACGCTTTATTGGCATGGATAGGAAGGCTTTTTGTGGCCAAAGCAATTAATGACAAGCACCTCAATGAGGAGTTACATTACCTTTATATTAACATGAACTGAGAAAAGAAAATGTAATGCTGCAGCCTTTTTGAATGTCAACACTTAATTCTCTCACTTCTTACCTCAAATTCTATCTCTGTCTATATATCAGGGGTGGGCAAACTTTTTTGCCACATAAAGTTTTTGAAACCAAGTTAAGGGACACACTCCCATATAGCAATGAGTCGGAGGACCACCAGCGGTGCTCCAGAGGCATTAGGAGCGTCAGAATGGCGTTATCGCAAACACGTTATACGGCGCACCGCCGGCAGCAGCTTCCTTTTAAAAACGTCAGGCAAACGCTATTTTAACTTCAGTATATGTAATTAACCCAATGTATGTTTAAGTTAAAAGAAGAGATAACCCTGTTTATTAGTAATTAAATTGCCTTATTATGCAATATTCCCATTTTGAACTTACATTGACTAACTTCCTGTCAGAACCCCGCCCCCTTGAACCTGTTTCCCTATTCCTTGTGTTTTTATCCCCATATTGATAATAGGATGTGGAAACGCCGTAGGCAGAAACGGCATGAAGTTGTTCACCACCCACATCCTGACCACCAGGAGGCAATAAAGAAGGTATGAGTGCACCCACCTTTTTGGCACCCTGCTGCGAAGACCACAAGACCGAGCCTATGCAGATCAGTCGGTCCCGTCTTATGTAGACAAATAGAAGACAATGTATGGACAAGAAATGCTCTCTCTACTGTGGGGAGCCAGGTCACAATCTGTCATCTTGTCTTCATAAGCCAGGAAACAAGGAGGCTCGCAAGGTACCGGGACGAGCTTATCGAGTCGAACAATGTAAGTCCCTTCCTCCAGGACCAGAACTACCCTACAGGCAACTACCCTGTTCCACGATCAATCTCTCCAATGTTTGGCTTTGTTATATTCTGGTGCAGATAACAGTTTTATTGACGATAATGTCGTTACACAATTGGGCCTACACAGTTACACTGGAGAAGGGAATAGAAGCTAAGACCATAGACGGTAGACTACTGTCACATTTAACAACCAGATCCAGCCCGGTGAAACTACAGCTCTATGGCAATCACTGCAAGGATATCAGTTTCCTTATTATCAGCTCACCACAAATCCCTACAGTGTTGGGACATACCTGGCTAGTCAGACATAACCCCATTATGGATTGTCTCCTGGTAAAATCATGATTAGGAGTTCCACATGCCATGCTCTCTGTTTACGTTCTGCTAACCCTCAGTCTATGTCCAAACCAGACACTCCCGTTCCACCCGTTGACCTGTCCAATGTGCCCACGGAATACCATGATCTTGAGGAGGAATTAAGTATTAATCCCTGGTTCTACATTCCCGAAATCCAGGCTGTATAGCATCTCTGCAACAGTGAGGCACTGGAAACCTACATCCAAACAGCTCTGGTCAGCTCCATCCGTTGTCAATCCCGCGCCATCCCTGGTCTCATCTTTCCCTGGACTTCATCACGGGATTGCCAACATCTGACGGGTACACAGTTATTCTTACAGTTGTTGACCAGTTGTCCAAGTTTGTACATTACCTGCCTCTGCCCAAGCTCCCCTCTGCCAGTAGCTGCCATGGGCAGGGTGGTGTGAGCGTATGCCACCCAGGGGAGCTGTGAGAACCAGTTGGTGGGGTCCACCAAGGCCAGGCAGCGAAGGGTGGTTTCGAACTTCTGATTCGCCCTCTCCGTCTGGCTGTTAGACTGTGGGTGGTACCCAGAGGAGAGGCTGACCGTGGCTCCAATGGCGCGGCAGAAGTCCTTCCACACCGCCGAGGTAAACTGTGGACCACGGTCGACACGACATTGGAAGGTCAGCCATCTCTCTGGGGTTAGCTATAAACCACACGACCATCATTTATTTCATAAAATGTAAATGTTGTCACAAATGCCATTGGGTTTTGTGTTCTCTGAGAAAGAACATTTGATTTTCACATATTTATTCATTATTTCACAAAGTTCTGTCTTAGCCCATTGGACGGAATAGAGCCCATGTCTCCAGCTAACATAGCAATCCTACCAGCTCGGCTCTGATCTTCCTTGGTGAGAGTTCTGCTTGATGAGAGTGACAGTCAAATTATTACTTAAAGTGATTTATGAACATAGACAAATTATAGAATTTCCTCACTCTTCTTCTTTAAATAGGCACCTGGGTGCCTAATCACAACCAACTGCTTCCTGTTCCCTGGTTATTGGGGTGGATGGAACAGTGATGTTAGTAGGCAGGTGACACCGACCGTCGGATCCTGGATGTGCCAGTTGGGGGACCTCCAGGAATGGGAGGAGTGACAATTATCTTTTTACCTATTTTAGAGTATTAGTTTCATGGGCGTCGGAGCCATTGTACGATTTAAAGATTATTTGTTTGGACCTCCGAACCCCGCCAGATTGCACCCCCCCACGCCCATGGGTAGTTTAAGCTTATAGTGTTGAAGCATCACCCACTAAACAAGATGTATATTTTTTACTTTACTGATCCTTTCAAAGAAAGCATAGAGATAAATATATCCCTAATCATATGAAAAGAATAATAATCTTTAGAAATTACTGAATGTTTGCAGTTTAACGAGCCTTTATTTATAAAAATAAAAAAATTAAAATTGCTTGACTCCTTCATGTGGATTTCTTTTAAAGCACTTAATCTAATATAACATGCTTTTAAAATGCAACATTGATGAACAATTTATACAGAACAAAGGGATGCTCTCATGCTCTCAGGAGTATAAAAACGTTTGTGTTTGAAAGAGAAAAAATACAGTAGTTCAGTATGTGTATGTTGTGTGAAGGTGAGATTAATAAATAAACACTGATGACCTCTCTGTGTAGAGAAATATTTCCAAGCAACACACTCAATGCACAGTCCCAATCACTCACACTCACCAAATCCCCACCTACGCATATGCAAAACCTGCAGACTCAGCACTAAACTGTATGCAAACACTGTCCATATTGTCTATCCTTCTGGGGTGTATGGCACTGAAGAACAGATGGAAGTCATCTAAGATACATAGAGTTCAGAGAATTAACTTCACACAGAATATTAATACTAGTAATTTTGTGACTTTTCTCACTGCTTTACGTTGTCATGTGATAAAGTTGCATTTTGGTCAGGTCCAAAGACAGGTACAGACCTATAAACTGCACCCTGGATCCAGACTACTAGATTTATCAACACCTGTGAATAATCTAGTCACTTCCAATATAGAACCTATATTTCCCTCTTTCTGGCACCTCTGGCATCTCTGCTTGGATGTTGGACCAGGAGGTTTCCTGTATAAAGTACAACCTCTGTGAGATGTGCAGGGGGGACGGTACCTCATCAGCAGATGAAGCATGTTTCAAATGTTTGAAATTGATGTTTTAAATGGCTGACATTGAGGGTGATTTCACTTTAAGGCCTCTTTCATTGATTCAAGATGGCCAAGAACCTAGGATTGACTCTACCCAACACCCTTTTGCTCAAACATCAAAGCAGACCTCATGATTCATGTTCATTTGTAGAGTACACAGGAAGCAACACAGGTCCTCTTTCAGGGACATGTCTTCTCACATCTGGGTTGCTGCAAATCATTGTGGGTGGGGCTAACTGCTTGTTCCACTTAACCCCTGCAACTAGTGTTTAACCTAATTCCCCCATTGGAACACAGCTCATCTTCTCACTCCACTGGCATTCAGTTGAAGCTGGTATCCACTATTAAACATAATGGGTGCCTACAAAGCAGCATGGGGAACTTCTCACTACCTTCAGTCAATGCTCCAACCCCTACATCCCTACCTAAGCTCTTCATTCTACCAGGTCTATTAACTCCAATGATGATAGAACAGCTCCTGCTCAACCCAGTCACATTTGCAACACTTAGTTGAAGCAAATAAAAACATACCAAGACAAGTTCTGAAGAAATCCCTTGAATGGATATTTACAGAGCCCTTTCAGAGGAATCAATCAATCAAGTGTATTTGATAAAGCCCTTTTTACAACAGAAGTCATCACAAAGTGCTTTGACAGACACACTGCCTAAAACCCCCAAGAGCAAGCAACAACAAGTGATGCACAGTGGCTAGGATAAACTCCCTAGTAGATGGAACCTAGGAAGAAACGTAGTGGGGCCAGACTCAAGGGAGTCAGTCATTTTCTGGTTGTACTGCGTGGGAAATCTGAAAGTACACAGCCTATTGTATTAAAGCCACATCGTTTATCAGTGTTCAATTAGTGTCCATATATGGAGATAGGAATGGATGGGCTGTGACCACAGTCTTTGTGTAGCATCAACACAATTTGGTGATCTTGAGCAGGGACAACGGTATGCACTCTGGAGAGGTGCAGCTTGAGTCGCCATGCAGAAGACATGATCAGGAACAGCAGTGATATGGGCACAAACACAGTGAGGTGGAGACAGGAAAGAGTCATCACCCCAATTGGTCCTGAAGCATATTCCAAAGGTTTGGGTCCTCCTAGAATCTGTAACGGTCCACTCTAAGAGGACTGTTATATGGACTCAGGCGCCTCCCTCTGGTCAGTACGAATATTTCTTATCATATTCTCATCTTGGACTCCATCTATCCACCCCTATGCACGAACACACCTGCCCAGCATTACTTAGTTAACCTGCAAAACATAGTACCATAGAAAGAGGTGAGAAATCAATATTCAGTGGAATAATAATAATAATTGTATAATAATAATAATTGTTATACAATGTATTTTGTATACTCTCCACCATTCTTTCAAACTGACTTTATGCCACTCCTGGTGCAAAAAATCAAGCAGCTCAGTTTTGATTGATGGCTTTTGAACATCCATCTTCCTCTTGATCGCATTCCAGAATTTTTCAATTGGGTTAATTTAAAAAAAGATTAGCATTGGTCTCTACTTTTTCCACAGCGGTAGTTCAGACCTGTATGCTGTATTGGATACTCTATGTGGCCTGACTACTCTCCTGTAGGTGCATGAGCAGATTAACCATATGGGCAACTGAGCAAGTGGCCAGCGGCACTACAACACTGAGGGGCACCAAACAACCAATGTTTTCTTTAAGGCGCAAATCAAGCACCAGACTCCTGTTAACCACTTGTCCCACAAACTGTGTCAGTAACTACACGTGCCTTCGCTGTAAATCCATTCCACTCGCTTTCTATAGAAAAAGCCAATCTCTTCAGAAGTCCATTTCATGCTTTACCCTTTACACTAGTAGCCTCAATTAAACTTCAGCGCGAAACAAGACAATGGATATGGATGGTAAATATCAAGGGGGTAGGCTTACACCCGGAAATTGAAGCAGCCCTGGGTGGATTCTAATGCTACCTGGCTATCACCTTAAGTTAGCATTCCATTCATTTTAGCATTTTACATCCGAAGCATTTTAATACTCTATTTTTCCATTGTTTATTTCTAAAGAAACCGGACAATGTGTAGAAAGCTCCATTACCTTGTATTTCACGTTATCTCCCGTATCAGCTGTTTTTTTTCGGAAAATATGCTAAAAAAAGTGTCATAACCATGCAATTTACTGTCGCACAGTAAAGAAATTACTGTATAATCCAGGAGAAGCTCGCAGGCAATCGGGGGGACATGGAAGCATACAGTCAAAAAAATGACAAAATAATTTATCAGAATACTTACAAAAAGTTGCTCCTACTCCTACGCTCATTAACAACTGCTACTCACGCCCTCCTTCCTCTAAAAGAGACAAGATTCAGAATTATTTAGATTTGACATGGCTAAAATAAGAATTACAACTTTTAGAGACGTTGTTCACGTCACATCTACGTCGTCATGCTCATCTTGAGGCTGCGCAGTATGCTTGGCTATCACCGAAAGTGCTTCTAATTGACTTCACTTTCTCTCCATAAGAATGAATGGCAAGCAGTTCCGGCCCAAGCCTTTTGGAGGACCTAAACAGAATTTGACTGAGAATTTTCTTCTTCTCTTCATTTAGAAAGAGGACGTTTTGTGCTAACCATGCTTTCACCTCTTCTAAGCAAAGCAGAAGAGAGTTTAGCGCTGAAGGGTTGTTTCTCTTAATAGGGATGTCAATTTGGGTGTCATCTGCATAAAAATGAAAAGAAACACCATGTTTCCTTAGGATGGTGCCATGAGGTAGCATGAAGAAAGAAAATAAAGGGGCCAAGATAGAGCCCTGCGGAAGCCTACAGGTGAGGGGTGCCATGGAGCTGGAGAAGTTGCCGATCTTTACTGAAAACTTTTTGTCAGACAAGTATGACTGAAACCATGTCAGAACCGATGCCCTTAAACCCACCCAGGACTTTAGTCTAGCTAGGAGAGTAGGGTGGTCAATGGTATCAAAAGCTGCCGAGAGATCTAGTAGAACAAGGACAACAGTGTCTCCAGAATCAGTAGAGAGATAAATATAATTTAGCACTCTCAGGAGGGCGGACTCAGTGCTGTGGGCAGACCTAAAACCAGTGTCTGACACTGACAGTCTTATCTGACCTACGTTATTTCAATTCAGCAGAGTTTGTCTGAGCCACATACAGGTGATGGTCAGAGGGATGTGAGGGACAGTAGGGTGAATGTGGAGGTGAGTGGTATAAGAGATACGTTAGAATAGTACTCTTAACCTGTTACAGATGGTGCTCTACAATCATAGTCTAATACATAGGGCCCTATTTTAACGATCTAAGCACATGGCGTGAAGCGCATGGTGCAAGTGCACTTTGGGCGTGTCCAAATCCACTTTTTCTATTTTGACAACAAATAAAAGGTTCCATGCGCCGGGTTTAATTAATAGGCGTGTTTTGGGTGTAACATGCAATAAACCAATCAGAGATTCATCTCACATTCCCTTTAAGAGCCAGGAGCGTATGTACCTTTCGTGCATTGCTATTATGACGGCGGATTTGCACCGTAATATTTTTATTTGTAATCTTCTGCATGTTTGTGTGCTGCTGCGCTTCCCTGTGTGTGTGCAACAAGCATAGTGTGCACCGGCTGTGCCTATGCCATAGGTGCATTTGACTAATTTGCTGTTAAAATAACTATGACATGCTGCGCCATTGACTTTGGACCAGGTTTTTGTTGGTCAATGGCGCGATCACTTTCCGATGTCTCAAGATAGCAATACACCCAGAATTATCCTGAACACACCTCCCTGTTAGACCAGCACTCCCATGGGCGCAAAAATGGGTGCATTTGGTATTTAAACAACAAGAGGGCCTGACGGGAAATTGACAACTGCGTCGGTCTTAAACTAGTTCAGACTTTGCGCTGCATTGCCCCAGGTGCAAGATAGGGCCCATAATGTTAATAACATTGAATTGGACCAAATAGCTGTTAATGGTTGGTATCTTATGTTGTTACTACTTTTTTATTTAAAAATAGAGGTTGCAAACCTGGTGCTGAAGGAAAGTCTTTGATTATTTTCTAACTTGCAGTTTTGTGATGATAGGCATGACTTTTAAATAATACAGTTTTGTGATGATATGCATGACTTTTAAATAATACAGTTTTGTGATGATATGCATGACTTTTAAATAATACAGTTTTTTGATGATATGCAGGACTTTTAAATAATACAGTGTGTGATGATATGCATGACTTTTAAATAATACAGTTTTGTGATGATATGCATGACTTTAATCAACCACTGTGTGTGATTGTTGTCTCCAGCCGTACAATCGTGTATGTAGATCCTTTGAAAATAGGAAAACAACGGCTTATAATGATTGTAATTTTGTTTTGTTGTTCCCCAACTTTGCTTCCTCAGTGCTTTTACTCATGCAACACCACTGAATGTTAGTGATAGTCATCATCACTGTTTGTTAGATATTTAGATTTAGGAAAGCTTTGTTAACTGTATGTTTCGTCGCAGTACTGTCAGTGAAATTGGTATAAAAATATCTTATGATGTTAAGTAGGTTTGGTGCAGTGGGCTAGGGTGGCGTTTGGGGCACTTGAGCCACTGTTGCCCAGGGGCACCGTGAAGTCTTAATACGGGCCTGTGTAGGTGTCTTTTACCTTTAGGAAACAATTTACAACATCTTCATTGTTCTAAGAGAGACTTTCAAAAAGACTTTGAAAAGCTGTTGCTACAGCCTTGGCTAATTTTAAATGTATTTTATGTAGTATTTAAATTACCCCTTTATTCGGCTATGAGCTTCATAGTTTCCATTGTCAAGTGTACCAGAAAATTAATGTAAAAGTGTATTAATTAACAGAGACAATGGACAACATAGAGATATTGGCTTTTCAAAAGCTCACTGATCAAGCTTGTCATGTCACAGAGGCAGTGAGTTTAGCCATAGTTGACTTTTGAATTCATTTATCGAGGACAATTATGGTCTAAGAGCCTTTTTCGGGCTGAATGAGGTAAAAACTGTCAGATGTATTTCTTTAAACATTAATTCGTATAATTTCTGTTTACATTGGCAAGTACCAGATAAGCCAAGAGATATCAGCCCCTTATCACTATGCACTACACAGATGTCTTTTCATTGGCTGCATCTATTACGAAATATATAATAAATATGCACTACATAATCTGACATCATGGAAGATATTAGGGCTTTACATTCAGGTTGTGACATTTTCACTAACTATCATACATTTCCTAACTTTCTCAGTACATGCAGCATGTCATGTACCAGGAGAAATTTGTACAGCTATTGATAGAATGAGGACATTTTTTTATGGCCAATTCCCTTTTAAGTCTTAGCACGTCAGCAACTCCTCTCAGGTTCCGGGGATGGTCGAAGATCGATCATATTCCAAGCTTTCGATTCTTATCAAAATGTTTGTTCAACATGGAAGCATTAAAGTCAGTATGAATAAGGGAGGGATGACACATTCGCCAACTATACAACTGTGATTGAAATCACAGGCGACTGACCTGCACACAATAATGACATGACATGGTAATCTTGTTCTACTACGTACCCTTCCCCAGGCAGCACTGGACCAATTTGCACTACCCCTAGCACCACCCCCAAGCATTGTCGGAAATTCTGTGACCAGGATTCAAACCTTGGCCACCCAGGAGATCTCTATCTCATGATTCTGATGACAAGCATACGTCATAACTTCACATTAGCCCACTTTATACTTCATCCACTATACATCCCAAATGTCCCCAGCATGCTGATGTGAAAAGTGCACTATGTTTATACAAGCACATGCGGTCAATATACTATTCATTGGTATCTTATCAGTATCCACTGTCCACTCTATTCATAAGCTCCAATAAATAAAATATATGTTGTTCTCAGTATGTGTGGCTGGGTGGCACGCGTAAGGATGAAGGGGACTGGTGAGATTAAGTAGGTGTGTGATGGATTGGTTGTTTGGGGGAAAAATGATTCCTTGTGTTGTACATGTATGGTCTTACATATACAGCTCTGGAAATATTAAGAGACTACTGCAAATGTTTCTTAAATCAACCCCATTGGAAAACTGTGGAATGTGATGAATGTGAAGAAGGTGGATGTTCACAAGCCATGAAACAAAACCGAACTGCATGCATTATTTCATTAGGAGTGGCAAATGGGAAAGACTGCTGGAGAGCATGTCAAGGCACATGGATGCCGATTATTATTATACAATTACAATTATTTCACCAACCATGATATCTGAACTCTTCCTAAGTTAACACATTAGTATTGTATTGTTTAAAGATTTATTTGAACTAATTATTTGTCACAGCTTGAATAATACTGATGAGAGTAGTAGTATAGCTGTTGTGGTCCATGGTGCTGAAATAATAGAGGCATACGAGAAAGAGAACTTGTGAAAATAAATGTTTTTAATGACTAAAACACTTTTAAATTAAAAACTGCCTCGAGGGGCAAAACACAGTATACTTTGTTTCAATAACACTCACGTACACAGACTTAACAGGGACTACATCCGCAATGACCGAGAGCTGGAAATACGATACACAGAACTTTAATACAGAGCTAATGAGTAGTGACTGCAGCTGCGGTTGAATAATGAAGGTTGGTGAAACACACGGGATAACGAAGTGGGAACCAGAACGAACCTCACACCAGACAAAAATCTAACTATATATACATCCTGTCACACTGTCCCTTGGTAGTATGGTGTGGCAGATGGACTGTGACATGGACCCTTGTGTATAAAGATTATTATGTCTGTTTATTTTTTGTTCAGACACTGTTGTCTTATGTTCATACCTGTTTGTTTATGTAGCGTGTGTGTATGTAATATGGAGTGTGGCGCCATCCACTGTTTCACCTGGAGCTTTAGACAGATGTCATTAGTATGGTTGATCAACTGGCTTGTTTGGTCTGATTGCTCATCACATTCAGCCGGCATTATTACTCCCTATTTAATCCCCAGTTGAACAAGGGATGGCGCTGATCATTGATACATTGTCACCGTTGTACTCTGACGTCCAGGATAAGTGCTAGCTTTAAGTAGTATTCAGTATTGTTTGTATAGCTTGAGATAAGGCGTAGGAGGTGTGTAATTATTTTCAGCATCTGTGCCACTAAAGAGCATGGATTTCTATATATCCGTTGTGCACTCCTGTTTAGTCAGTTGAGACAATTGCGAACGCTCTGTATAGAATCAGTTCTCCATTGCATAGTATTACTAATTAGTCTTCGTTGTGCAATCTTGCTATCTCCTGCCATTTGCTACATTTCCTGTGTACCTCCTGGACTTTCACAAAGTAAAACTACCAAAACAAACCATGTACCTGTCTGGGTCTCTTTTTTTTGCTCTTTTGGTATAGTTACTGTATTTATCTCTTGCTCACAGTGCGTGCTATAAGAATAATTTGTGATGGTCACTCTTCCATCATTTATGGTAGAGTACATGTTGCTCTTTTATAACTCTTCAATTTAATTTAAAATGACAGCGCTTAATTGGAAGAGGGGGTGTTGGGAAGAGTGAGATGGCTAACGAGAGCATGTTGAACATAACAGGCAGATGAGTCAACGATGAGAGGGAAAAAGAATCAGAGAGAGGAAGATATGGAACAGATAAGAGGAGAGATTAGCCATTCTTAAACATTAAGACAAGGAACCGAAAGATAACCACTAAAGAAATGTGTATTTTTACATAACAACTGACTTAGTCTTTCAGATGCATTGGCATGTACGGACAGAACATTACAGACACCATTGTGTTTCTGAATCTGAGTATGTGGATAAGTGTGTGCAGCTTGTCCAGCTGCTTTTTGGTGTCTGTGTTTTCTCATACATAAGGTGGCTTAAAATAAGTTAAGATGGACACATCCTCAACTCTACACCCTGCAGAGGAATGAAAAGGTGCAGATAAACTCATCCAGCTCCAGGTAAAATCAACAGGTCTCTTACACTATCGCTGAATCCATTTATGTCCCAGGCCTGGTGAAAAGCTTAGATGTACCTCATATCTCACCTTCCTACTTCAGACTTTTGGGGCTTTAAAGCAGGCCTTAAGACATCTTCATCAGCTGACCTACAATCTTCTAGAAAAGATTTACTGGCCAGTGGTTATAAGAGGGACATTTTCCATTCCAAAATAGTTCTTAAACATTCATGTAGTGTATATGCTGATTTACTTTCTAACTTAATGTCATAACTAAATGTGGGATGGTAGGGATTATACTTTATGGACAATAAACAAATGATTACACATTCAACCCAAAATAGGATATTTAAAAATGATATTGTTATTGCAAAAGTTCCTGAATGTAATTATCATATTCTACTGTATATATATATTTTTTTAATATACACCGTGTTCTAAATTATTATGCAAATTGGAATTAATCCAATTAAATATTTTGTTTTTCAATCAAACACATGGATGGTATTGTGTCTCTGGGCTCTTTGGATAACTAAAATCAATCTCAGACACGTGATCATTAGTTTGCCAGATGAGCCCAATAAAAAAAACTACTTAAAGATATTCCACATTATTAAGCAGGCCACAGGTTTCAAGCAATATGGGAAAGAAAAAGGATCTCTCTGCTGCGGAAAAGTGTCAAATAGTGCAATGCCTTGGACAAGGTATGAAAACATATGATATTTCACAAAAACCGAAGCATGATCAACGTACTGTGAAGAGATTTGTGGATGATTCAGAACACAGACGGGTTCGTGGAAATGAAGGCATAATGAGGTAGGATACTGCCAGACTAATTCATTGGATTAAGAGAGCAGCTGCTAAAAGGCCCTTAAAAAGCAGTAAACAGGTATATGAAGCTGCTGGTGCCTTTGGAGTCCCACAAACCTCAAGTTGTAGGATCCTCCAGAGGCTTGTTTACTGATGAGTGCCGTGCAACCCTGGATGGTCCAGATGGATGGAGTAGCGGTTGGTTGGTGGGTGACGAACATGTCTCAATAAGGCTGTAATGTTAGCAAGGAGGTGGCGGAGTCATGTTTTGGGCCGTAATCATTGTTTAGGGCCAGAATCATGGGAGTGAGCTGCTAGGCCCCTTTAGTGTTTCTGAAGGTGTGGACATGACATAGGCAAAATATATATAGTTTTTGACTGAAAGAAGAAATGTGCATGACATCTTCATCTTGTCAATGCACCATCTCATGCTGCAAAGAATACCTCTGTGTCATTAGCTGCTATGGGCATAAAAGGAGAGAAACTCATGGGGCCCTATTTTAACGATCTGAAATGCAAGTATCAAACGCGAAACCCAAGTGACATTGTGGGAGGGTCCCGGGCGCCGTTGCTATTTTACCGGCGGGATAAATGACTCCCGCGCCCGACGCAAATCTAAAATGGGTAGGTCTGAAGTAGCTTCATTAGTCATAGGTGTGGTTTGGGCGTAACGTGCAATAAACCAATCAGAGCGTCATCTCACATTACCTTTAAGAGCAGACGGGCTTGTTCCATGGCGGATTGTTATTATGATTTTTCTTTTTACAAAACGTAAATAAAGAAATGTCACAAGACATAGCCTACTTTCCGATGTTTTCACTTTCACTAAATCACGAGGTTATGAATGCATGGTAATATTTTTGGTAAAACACAACAAGCCACAAAGAATGCTGCGACTTTAGTAGTGTACCTGTTCTATCCAAACACCTGACGCGCATTTTCAGTGTGCCAAATGTTCGTTCAATTAGGCTACACTGCGTGTTTGTGTGTGTTTTCTCGATTAAACAGCATTTTGCGCACTTGCTGGCATCATAAATTGTGTCATCATTAACCATGTTTTTAACGGATAGCTGTTGCCCCTTCCCAGCCACCCATCAAAGGGGGGATTCCTCATGGCATAGTTGCCATAAATTAGTCGTAATTCGCAAAGACATGGGTGATTTTACTATTAGCATTGCAAATGACTTGTATGTTGATTGAATGGGTTCCCTTGAGGTTGATGTATATCAGTGCAAATTATTCATTCTGAATAATTTGAGTAAATGTGTACACTAGATGTATACCTATTTTTTTAACATTTTCGGACACCACAATGACTTCCCTCGTGTGATAATATTTTTACTTCTAATTACGTATTGCAATAATAAAGAACTGCTGCATTTGTGTAGATGAGAGGAGCAAAGTGTATGCGCGTTGTGCACACGCTATGGTTAAGCATGCGCCCTTAAAATAGCATATGAATAACACGCCACTGACTTTTAACCAGGTTTTTCCTGGTCAGTGGCGGAATTGTTTTCAGGAACTGCAAGATAGCACCAGGGAACGTTTGCGCCGGAACACGCCTCTTCTTTTCGCTGAACCGCCCAACGAACACAAATGCATTCCCTAATTTACAGACACGCGTCTATGGAGGGAAAAGTCCCATATGCGTCGGGTGCAAGATAGGAATGATACATGCGTTTGTGTAAAAAGTGAATTGCGCTGGTGTAAGATAGGGCCCATGGTGTGGCCCCCATCCTCCTCTGACCTCAACCCTATTGAGAACCTTTGGAGCATCCTCAAGCAAAAGATCTATGAGGGTGGGAGGCAGTTCACATCAAAACAGCAGCTCTGGGAGGCTATCCTGACATCCTGCAGAAACTCCATAAACTGTTGGATTCAACAGTTCAATGGATGCAAGAATTGTGAAGGTGATATCAAAGAATGGGTTGCCCTATGTAAACATGTAATGTAACTTGCCCTGTTAAGATGTTTTTGATTGAAATAGCTTTTGTTTTCAGTAAATCTGACCTCTTAATGCTACAAATTCAACAAATGACCATTTTCAGTTCTTTACAACCTTTAAAATGTTTTGAAACTGTTGTGCATAATAATTGGGAAATTAGACATATCAGTGTAAAACATAATTTGCATAATAATTTGGAATGCAGTATATAAGTCTACACACTATTATAGCACCTGAGCAACACCCTCTTCAGGACAGTCCACAGATTCTCTATAGTATTTAGGCCAGGGCTTTGACAGGTCATTCGAGTACAGTTATGTGTCAGCCGTTTTCCTCCAAGGCATTGGGACATTTAATGTGTCTTGTTCCAAAATGTATACAGGCTTGGATGTCCCTTTTTGTAAACAAACAGCTTCTGCCTTTGACACCCTAACACACATCATATTTTTGGAGAATACATGCAATGTTTGTTTTATTGTTATGTTATTAATACTCATATTTTATTATTCTACTAGAAGGATAGAAATATTCAGTACTGATACAATAGATATTGGATGTATGTAGACATTGTATTGCCCTGCTGCTCTGCTGCTAATTGGAACATCTCTGAGGATATACAATTTATTTTTCGCTGCTACAAATCACATTAATCTCTTACATGTGTAATTTGTTTATTGCTGTAATATTGTATTGTTTTATTATTCTACTAGAAAGGTTTGCATCAATATAGAAGGAATTTGTAACCCAGCATTTCATAGTCACAGCAACACATTGTAATTGGCACTAGTGCAAATCAAAAATTCTTCTGATTCTTAAATGCAGGGAGTAGCCAGATCTGTCAGAAATTCCTGCAGCTCTTTAAAGGTCACTATTGGCATCTTGGTCACCACACCAATGAGCTTTCTTCTTGGTCTGTCATACATTGGTGGTGCTTTCTTGCCTTCACTTCTTAATGATGGTTTCAACAGTGTTATATGATACAGTATATGTGATGCCTTTGAAATTATTATTTTATATCTCTCATTTGCACGTTTCAACGTCAAGATCCCATGGGTCTTCAGTACTCTTGTGGATTATTTTGGCAGTATGCAACTACGTAACCTTAGCGGAATATTTTATTCAGATTAATCAGAATCTCTTAAAAGTATTCCAGAGAAAGTACCTTTGAAATAATCACATTCAAAATCATGTACAATCTGAACACAGTTCCAACCTACATTACAAAATGTGTGTTCCAACCTTTAGAAAGAAATAGTAAATTTAGTAATACTACTACTGTATATATACTTGTAGTCACCCTGTAATCTTCCACATCATCATCTGCACTAATATTTATACATTATAGTGCTGTACTTTTTGTACAGTCTGTGTTAGATGCTAAACTACCTTTTGTTGCCCTGGTTTTGTACTCTAAGCAATTACACTAAAGTCTACTCTAACCTACAACTTTGGCTTATGTAAATGTAAATATAAAAGGAACTAAAATATGGCAAACAACATTCAATCTGATCTGTTAATCTTTTCCGCTTCCTTTATCTGATATAACTGACAGTGGTTCACAACAGGGCAGGTTTAAGACCACATAGGAGGAAAGGAATTTAAGAATTCCACTTGTTAGGCTTGTTGTGTACAGTTGAAATCTTAGATTGAGATAAGGAAGCGCTATATGTAATTCACTCTCAATAAAATCACACCACATTATGTATCAAAATTACAAACACAACAAATGTGCATGTGCAATAGGTGTGTGTTATACTTTTTACATGGCAACACAGTAAAAAAACACAGCGTACTGTACGTGTTTGGGATATATAGACTGGATCGGTCACTTTAGATTACATCATGCGATAGGCTTCACTCTGACCAGTGCTGATGGAATAAGGCTCCTCTACAGGGTTGGCATGTAGATGATAAAGTCTGAGGCACCTCTTGTCCTTCAGGTCAGCAGACCTTTGGCCCTCTGTGACAGAGACTAATGGGCAGAAGACTGCCACAGGGCCTGCACTGCTAGCTGTCCATTCACATTACTCAAAAGCACAGTGTGTATGTTTGTGTCATCTCATCCACCACACACACATTTTTCTTGCTATACTGCCATATGTATCCATGTTGATGTCAGAAAATCCTTAATCTATTTTCTTTGTTATCAATCGGTGACTTGCACACTACCCCCAATTTTTTTTGACAATGTACAGACAGTCTCTTCACATGCCTTTTTCTAAATGGCACGAATTGAAAGTAAGTTATTTCTGTCACAGTAAAATGTCACAGTAAATTCTAAAAGGCACCAATTCAAAGTTAGCTCTTTCAAAATCCATGTACAGAATCTCCCAAAAGTGAGTACACACCCTCACATTTTTGTAAATATTTGATTATAACTTTTCATGTGACAACTCTGAAGAAATGACACTTCTACTAAAGTAAAGTAGTGAGTGTACAGCTTGGATAACCGTGTAAATTTGCTGTCCCCTCAAAATAACTCAACACAAATCCATTAAGGTCTAAACCGCTGGCAACAAAATTCAGTATACCCCTTACTGAAAATTTCCAAATTGGGCCCAAAGTGTCAATATTTTGTGTGGCTACCATTATTTTCCAGCACTGCCTTAACCCACTTTGGCATGGAGTTCACCAGAGCTTCACAGGTTGTCACTGGAGTCCTTTTCCACTGCTCCATGACGACATCACGGAGCTGGTGGATGTTAGAGACCTTTTGCTTCTCCACCTACCATTTGAGGATGCCCCACAGAGGCTCAATAGGGTTTAGGTCTGGAGACACGCTTGGCCAGTCTGTCACCTTTCCCTCAGCTTCTTTAGCAAGGCAGTGGTCGTCTTGGAGGTGTGTTTGGGGTGTTATCATGATGGAATACTGATCTGCGGCCCAGACTCTGAAGGGAGGGGATCATGCTCTGCTTCAGTATGTCACAGTACATGTTGGTATTCATGGTTCCCTCAATGAACTGAAGCTCCCAAGTGCCGGTAGCACTCATGCAGGTCCAGACCAAATTTACACTGTTATAGAAGCTGTACACTAACTGCTTTTCATTGTAGCAAAGTGTCATTTCTTCAGTGTTGTCACATGAAAAGTTATAATCAAATATTTACAGAAATCTGATGGGTGTATTCACTTTTGAGAGATACTGTAAATCGTTTACATTTTATCCATTTAGCAGATGCTCTTATCCAGAGCGACTTACAGTGAATATAGGGACATCTCACTGGAGCAACGTACGGTAAAGAAGAATGCCTTTGTATCGTTTGTTATTTCCTGTTATAATGTCCAGAGAAGGCTTACGTCGGTTACTGAGTTACTGGTCTGTCTGTGTCACACCATAAGAATGCTATGATTATTTGTCTTGAGAAAGTTAAAATCTATGTACAGTAAACACTAGATTTGTTATTTTTGGGTATCACTGTCATCTGTACTATTATATAGCCGATTATGGCTTAAAGATGCATTCCGTGATTTTTGGCAATATTTAGGCCTCTAGATAGGCCTCTACATTCTCAAGAATGTGAGTTTAGGTGCCAATAATTTGTATTTTTCTCTTGTTCTCCTGAGTCTAGAACTTGGGCCCACCCTGCAAACTCATTAGACATCAACTAAAAGCTCTGGTTTGATTGACAGCTCTGTCAACGGGACTTCCTTTACATTGACAAACCATACATCTTACATTTGTTGGGAATTCCCTTAAAGAATAGCCTTGAGATCATGTCAGGTTTCAAGCTAACTACACTGTGTTCCAAATTAATATGCATATTATATTTTACACTGATTTTCCTAAATAGTCGATACAAATGAAAGTCAGTATTAATTGTCAAGTCACCAACCGTTAGGGTATAAGTTGAATTTCATTAAACAATCCACCCATTGAAAACAGTATTTCTTCCTAAAATTACAAAACTCAAAATTAGGGCTGAACGATTTTGGAAAATAATCTAATTGCGATTTTTTTCACCAAAATTGTGATTGCGATTCGATATGCGATTATAATGACTGTTATAATGACATGAGGTGATGCATGAATTGATGAATACATTTTTTATTTAACTACTTCAATCATAATAGTATATTTGAACTTCCAAACCAATCTTGTAAATATCAGAACATGAATATAAAAAAATAAAAAAAAGGTATGTGGCTTTACCCCACTCAGTTCACTTTAAGAAACATCATATATAACATGTGGATTGCACTTTTTAAACGCCATCTATGAACTGCTAGACAGATTTTAAATAAATAAATAATAATAAATAAAAAATATACACACATCTTCCTGATCTCTAAAGTCAGTAATATTACACACAAAGTGCAGAAAAAAAGGAGAGCAAATACCTGCTGTACCTCT
>JACXGM010006348.1:0-25198 GCA_016801145.1 Umbra pygmaea | reverse complement strand
AAACGGTGCGAATGTAAAGAGCAAAACCGGTTTTGGGGGAGAGTAGTTAGTAGAACTGTTTAGAAGAGGACCGTTTCTATAACTACGTTCCTCTAACTACTTGGTCGGAAAGCGGCTATAGTTACATTTTGGAGAAGTAACTAAGTAAAGTAATTAGTTACTTTTTAAAGTGACATTCCCCAACACTGCTGGTGAGTGGGCTTAGCTAATCAACAGCCGGTTTAGCTATTTTTAAAGAGGTCCTTTTTTATCATGTAAATCGGTGAAAATAGACTGCTGAAGACTGCTGTCCAATAAGAGTTGGTTTCGGAATAATAATGAAATTGCCTCGGGGCGAGGGATTCGATGACCTCTCTCTTTTTTGACCATATGTGTTTGCAACCCTGCATTAGACTGGGCAGAATCAAATGCAATATTTTGTAGCTAATGGTGTAAATACTGGTACATGGCTTAGGTAGGCTGCATGTTCTTGAAAAACCACACATACCTACTATAATTTCCCATCAGTAAATCTTTAATATTGAAGCTTGCAATCTAATTAGCTGTGCTGGAAAGCATATACATTCATGAAAGTGAGATATATTAGCTTGTAATTACAATGCATATATATTCGAAATAAGCAAAGAAAATGCACTTACCTTTAGAGTTGTTATTTAACATGTTGTGGAGGTAACTAGCTAGTTAAGTACGCTCTTAGTACCAGCAGAGTTTGGCAGTAGTATCTGATGAAAAAAGGAGAATTCCAGGCGATTTCAACACGTAACTGTGTTGTTAGGAAATTTGGAGTGCTGTCAGTAGCAAGACAAACTCAAACAATCTGTGTTGCCTACACCGTGTGTGTTATCCCCCTGCTCCAGTTTACCTCTGTATACCTGAAACGGGGCAAGCTTTAAAATGTGCTTTTAGCATGTTCTTAACATGTTCGAAATGTCATTACAGGTGCATAGCCATGTGCAGTGATTCCTTCAGAGTGAACACAGCGAATCTGACTGCAGTAGATGTGAAAGAAATGCAAATAAGTTGTAATAAATCAGCCAGTGCAAGATAAATCTTGCCCCGTATTTGGCCTTATAACTCCCAAACCATACATCGCACGTTAAAAATACACATATCCACATGTTCCCTGAATTCAGCTGAATCTTCTGACAACACCCATTTCCGCCTATACTTTTATATGTGAACAACTGCAAATAATTTTTGAGAAAGACAATAAACCCTTGTCAAAAGAATTTCTTTGCATAGGATGATGTGATGTTATCCGATGCACATGACAAATAAACAACTTTGACTTTGACTAGTTTGTGCTTGTAATAGGTTTCATAGAGAAAAAGCCTAATGTCCACCCCAAAGGGAGTTTCTATCTCCAACAGACAACACTATTCGCAAACTGCTCCTAGTTATAAACCTGTTCGTTCAGCTAATACATCCACGACTCAGCTAATACATAGGCTGCGTCTTTTCACATCCGGGTTGCGCTAATCCAGCCGAATGGCACTCACTTGATTGACAGTAAATCCATAAAATCATAACCGAACCATCTGAATTAAACCTAGGTAGACAGCCAATGACCTGGGCTTTTCAGGTACATTTGGTTGATTTTTGTGATGCAAAAACCACATAAAGTACAACCATGCGTACCTGGCAGGTACTCCAGACTTTAATGCAGTGACTTCACGAGCGGTGTTACAGACTCAAAATATATTTATTGTTTTTCAACTTTCTAATTTTAAAACTTTTATAAAATGCCTCCCAAAGGCCTAAACGTTTTTTAGAAAAAGAGAAATATCAATGTTATTGTTACGTCCCCCAGTGTAAGAGCAAGTGTATTTCTGTGTTACCTGTTTTGTGTTCCTGTTTTCTGTGTGTTTATCTTTGCTCTGTGTGTCTGTTTCCCCCAGGTGGTGCAACTCAGCCATGATCTTCATTCATCAATGACTCCTCGATTCCATAATCCGGTGCACCTGTTGCCAGTCATCACATTCATCCCATCATGCCCTTCCCAACAGTATAAATTGCCATCTGTTTGCCCATTCTTTCTCTCTCTTCCTGTGTGTAAGGTTGCTCTCTGTTGGCATAAGGTGACTCTGTGTCAGGTTGCCTTAATTTTGTGTGTCTTAATTGTAGAATGAGAGCTAGGTTTGGTGTTAGTTTGAGTGATAGGCCTATGTAATAAAAAATAAAGTAAAAACAACATCTAGATCCACACCTACACATTTAAGTGTATGCGTAAAAATAGCCGCCAACGTGACCCCAGCGAATATAACGGGAGGCTAGCAGTGTAGTAGACTGAAACTGGCGTAATAGGCCAACACTCAGCAGCTAATCTTGATCTGTATGTGCCAGTGCAGTGTGATACATCTAAGTTGTGCGCTTACATGTACAGACTTTATGCATAGTGTTGCGTTTGATTGTGAAAGGTATTTTATTGTATGGTCTGTTTGATATGGATCAACATCAGTGTATACCCTTTCTCTGTAGAGACCATATATCAAGAACATACATTTACTATTCCTATTCCCTACAGAACTTGTTAAACAACCAAGTATTGTAACGATTAATTTACACACCCTGTTCATTTTTTATTTGCTCCCATGACTGTTTAACACTGTCAGGGTTGCAAATGAAAGAATACAATAAATACAATTGTTATACACCATCAGTATGAAGCAGGCCCGGCGGCACGAGGGGGCAAAAGGGAGCAATGCCCCCTCAGTTAGAATATTGTGCCCCCTTAGTTTTGATTCCAGTATGTGTCCTACAAATCCCTCCACAGTCAGGCCTAGCTGCGATTTGTTGCGTTGATTATTATGCTGTGCCGCTGCACAGGAATGAATACCAGCGGGTTAACATAAAAAAGTCACACATTGGTAAAAATCATACATTGATTGGCCTTTACACAGTAGAAAGGTGGCTCAATTTGAAATGAATGATTACGTTCAAATGTAGCCTAGTAGATTGTTTCAACCGGAAAGAAGTTTCACAGCTCAATTATGGTTGTTAGAAAGTGGTTTTGCACATCCTCAACTCAAAGTGGCGCGGAAATGGAAACGCCAGCCACAGAGGCTGCCTTGCCAACATTGCCGGTAACACCGAGACATTCAACCGCCGATGCCACTCGGGCTAGCTGCAGCAGAGTAAAACTGTCTTGCCGCCTATACAGCCTTGCAGGTGCGTGTGCCTGACAAACTTTTCTGAATCCAGTAAGAAATATCAGCATTGTCAGTTTTTAATTATTGTGTAATTTGCAAGCTTTTGGAAATGGTGGAAAATGGCTTGGCAATACGTTATTTTCTTCATTGCTTTTGATTGTCTATTGCGAGATTGAGGTGATGACATTTGACATTTTTCGTTTATAATGTCAAATTTATTGTTGATGTTGTTATAGTAGAATAACTGCTTTTTGCAATACATTGATGAAGGTGGGTAGATTTTGAGCAGTATTAGGAAGTGTAGTGATGTGAGCTATATGGAAATTACTGCTGCAGCAGTAGCAGCGTTTTCAAAATGTATTTTTTAAACTGGTAATAATAGTTAAAGTGAAGCAGTCTAACATGTTTTATTATGGCAAGACAGCCGTGTGTCTGGCTGCAATTGAATGCATTGTGTATTTACAAGCTACAAATGATTACTGTCCACTCCACTACATACTATCAACATTATTTATTGTGTTATTACCAAGCTGAAATATGTGTGCCCCCTTAGTAATTTTGGGGGCCCCCTTGCGGTGTTAATTTTCCCGCCGGGCCTGGCATGAAGCAACACTGGTTTAATGGAATACACAATTGTATTTATACTCAGTTATATCGAGGAGCCTGAGGCACTTATAAACACACGGGTGGCATTTTTTCCCCCAGCTTTCCTTTTTGCTTTATGCCTGGATTATAGTTTTTATGCTGTTCAAATTTATCTAAAATTATAATGTACTACAGTTGATAACCACGGTTGTGACATTTCGTATCTAGATCACAATTGTTAGGTTTAGTGAAGCCAGGTAACGAAAGGAAATCTAGGGCATGTTGAACATTATTACATTATGTAGAGAAGAATTGATGTGGCACACCAAGTTTTTTAGGTGCACACCCAAATATTTTTTTCTGGCTACGCTACTGAGGTATGTTATGGCTGATGATTTTAACAAAGGCACCAGAAAAAACACAACAGAAAGTTTAAAAGACATTTCCAAATATTTATAAAATAATTTCAAATGCTGCTATAGATAGTGTCTAATGGCCTATCTACATATACAATTAAAGCACATATAAACAGGAAAGGTTGGGTGTGTGTTTTTTACATTTCTCTGTTGATGTAATTTAATTAACACCCAGTAGGTGTCATTAGGTCCTCCAGTTCTCTGTGCTACGTATGTTCTATGTTGTGTGTGTGTGTACAGTATGTTCATTCTGTTTGTTTCTAGCAGAAGAAGTTCTCAGCAGCTGATTGGAGGAGACAGGGCTAATTCCATTTGCGGGTCCCACCCTGTCATCAGTGCTGCCACCTGCAAGGACACATCAGCCAATCAGGGGCCTGTTGGTTTGGGGTCTTAAGTCCTAGTGTTTCAGTGTTCATTCTCTCTCTCTCTCTCTCTCTCTCTCTCTCTGTTAGATGTGTGGTTTGTGTGCTGGTAGTTGAAGTTAGATTGGGTGTGTTCCACTGTGTGTGAGAGAGAGCTTGGGTTTTGTCTGGTGTGTGTTGCCATAGGCCTCATTTGTTGTATCTGTTAGATGTAAATCTTGTTATAAACCAGGTGGAAGGGGACGCACCTGGGAGTATGTAGGCAAGATGCCCGTGGACATACACAACCCGTAGGTTACTCCCTTATATACACTAGGAAATAACTGAGGCCTATACTATGAAGCAAGTTCAACATGCCCAGGATTTATTATGCTTACCAACTATACTTCCGTGATTGAATTTTCAGGTGCCGGATCTGCAGATAAGGAGTTGCTGAAGAGTGACGTGGCAAGTTAGCTCATTCGATTTATCTATACCAAATTCCAGGCAGCGCTAGGCAAATTTGGCTGCTGGAGGCTTATGGAAAGTCGGGGAACCCATAGTCAGGCTCGAAGCACTGACTATCAGGATGTAGCTTGTCCTGCAAGGCAGCAACTTAGCCCGCTTTGCCACATGGACCCCCGTCTACATGCTATTTCATAAAAACCTTTAAAGATCTTTAATAGACTGTGTGGGCAAGTGGCCTGGGAACATATATCAAGTAGTTCTGTTACAGCAAGCACAACCTTGCAAATTGCGCAACAGACTGTTTTTTCTTAGGTTCACCGCATCACCCACAGCATACATGAACATTCCTGTGGCAAAAAAACGCAATGCTATGCATACAGTCTGTGGAACTGTAACTTTGATAATTTGCACTGGCAACATATGGCTCAAGAAGCTGGCAAAGATACAAGTAAGGGTTCCCGTATTGGGTCAAGACGCCTCTCATCCTGGGGATGGTATCGCGTCTCTTCCCACCGCACACAAACATAGCACACAGCATAGTTCACAGTCAGAGGACACGGACACTCCACTCCCCAGCACAAATGAACACAGCACATTCCACAGATCGCAATCACCAGAATACTGACACCTGCAGCACATTGACACACAGTATTTAAGCCACATGCATACGGTTCCTCTTTGCGAGGTATTGTTTCCGTTTTGAGATTCTACTGAGCATTTGTCCCTGTGATATATTGAGTGATATTCCGTGTACTGACCCCTGGTTTGTATTCCGACCCTTGAGTTTGCCTGCCGATTGGACCATTTGCCTGGATTGCTAGTGTTTGTCCTTGTTTGCCTGTGCCAGTGATTACCCCTCCGGATCTTGCCTTTGTCCCGCTGAGATAGGACTTCTGTGTATGACCCCCTCTGACTACGAGAAGCTATTATCTTTGTACTGTTACCTGGTTCTAATACACATGGTCTGTGTATTTTGTCTGCTGAACCATTAAACTTCCTTATTTTATATCCCTGGGAGCCTGTTCGTTACAATACATCAGTCCCTGAGAATCTATATCTTTCATGAAGATATTCATTAGAGAAAGCCAAAAGGTTTTGTTGATCTCTAAATATTCTTGCTTTTCTTAGGGACCCTCTCACTATCCAAGCACCAAACTCTACGGGAGCTTTCAATAATGGAGATGCCATTTTAAATCTAAAATTAATTGGTCAGTAGGCAGTGCTTTTGTTCGTGTTGATCTGTTATCTCGACTTTAACCTGCGCCAAAGCAGGTTAGGTGTGCAGCATAAGCAGTGTTGTGTGTAACGCGTTACAAAGTAATGCACTACTACTGAAAATTTGGTAATGATATGTAGTTCCTTTTTAAATTTGGCACAACGTTACTTTTCCCAGGGACAGATTTGATAGCGACACTGCCTTCTCAGCTGCAAGCTTGTGCAATAGTCACATGGGCCACACTGTACGTGACAGAGGCTGGAAGCAGAGCAATCATGGCAAGCGAGAAGCAGCCAATGATAACTTTTGAGGGATGGAGGTGGCTATAATTCTGCCACCCAACAGAGCTAAACTGTACCCTTTATACTCAATATTTCTGGTTCAGGCCTGCTCAATGTATTCTCCATGTGTCTTCATTAATTGCAGTAGCATTATTGGGAGTCAAATCCCATTGCATATTGTATGTAACTCAAATTCATGTATTTTATCTGTATTTCTTTACTGAGTTAAATTTTGTTATATACTCAAGACATTGAGATGAAATTGGTTTTACATACAAACACTCACACATTCATCAGAAATAGACTGATTAAATTGGTCAGAGACAGTTGTTACCAAAAGTCTGTACCCGACATAATTAGGCAATTACTATTTAGAAGAAGCAGGTGGCCTGGTTGGTTAGGGCTCTTGATCGGGGTCCATTAGGAACCTGGTTCAACCCCCACCACACACACACATAGCAAGGCAAAGCATCTATCATTCTGTTTTTGAGCAAGACAGTTAACCCTATTTGCTCCCAGGTTGTATCTGTAAATAATAATTATTTCTTAACTTACCATTAAACATGATTCAAGTCGTTTAAATACTTGAGAAGGTTAATACATTGATACTTTTGTCCAATGAGTATCTTATGATACTAAACCTAGACACACCAAAAAGCATATGTAAAAAGCATTTTTAAAAACTAACTTAAAATTAAAGTTTGATTAGTTACTTTCAATACAGGGCAACACAGTAATGTAACATAGTTACTTTTAATAAAGAGTAATGCAAAAAAAATAAAGATTGGAGAAGTAACTAAGTAAAGTAACTATTTACTTTTTAAAATAAGTTTCCCCAACACTGAGCATAAATTACCATAGCGATGTAACCAAGTAACATCCAAAAAAGCAATAGCAGTCTTTCTTGTCCTCTCTGTCATTTCATTTCACAATACACCATTTTATGGCAAAATGGGTGCTTTTCATCTTATTATTTACAAGCATTTTTCTCCCCCCCCCATTTCTCATGTCCAATTCCCCCTGACAGTGCCATTTTGCCAGCTCCAGAACTCCTTTAACAGGTGCTGGATGGTGAAGGGCGCTCACATGGTTCCTTCAACCACATTTTGCTGAGCAGTCCGATTATATCACCCTGCCTGTCCAACACGGAAAGCTTTAGTCAGCACATGTGCGAAAGGATTACACAGTCAACAATACCTCTGTGATTTAACTTACAGGCACCTATCTGCACGCAAGGAGTCGTAATTTGACATTCTGGGCACTCTGGAAAATAAGATATACAATGTATAATTATGAATTCAACAATGAATAGAACATGGCCAAATTATTTAATATGAAATAATAACCTTTTGTCAATGTAATTATTATTGTAGAAACTGAGCAGAAATCATGGTAATTTTTCCTTTTCCTTTAATGTTTTTATAATTCAATCAATCATTAGGTGTTGCATTTCCAGCCAAAACCAGAATATTCACATTTAATCAGTAAGTTTGAACTTTTTATTCAATTTTAGTGATGTGGGTGATTAAAGGGATAATATAGTGCTATTTGCTACCAAAGCACCAGTGCCACTGAAATTCACATCTAAAATAGCATGAGATTACCTTCATTTGAAATTTGACTGTGGTAATGACTAATGACTGCTGGTTTTGCGGTAATACGGTCACCTCAACTACCCTACACCCAGCTTGGATGAAATGCTCTTACAGTAAAGCTGACATTGCACACTTTAACCTATTCATTGTATCCATTTTAAACAGTAAATTTTTGGTACAGGCCCCAAAAATACATCAGTGTCAACATTTGCACTTGACTGTATAGAATATTAATTCATATCTGTCTCAATCCTCTAATTCTTCCAAACTAATTTGGAAAAGACAAACTAGAAAATCTTTTCCTTTGCTTCAATTGGTAGTGAGAAGGTGTTTGACAAATTCATTTCACAGCTGAGCCATACTGTATGTCAGGAACATGGCAACAGTGCTATACCATCAGCCACCAGAGGGCACTGCAGCCAAGCAGTTTTCCATGTGAAGGAGCTTTGTGGCATCTTCCTGTCTGATAAAGTCTACCCACCCGATGGTTGTGTCAGATAAAACTCTGTACACACTCCATAGGGTGCACAGATTCCAAAACATGCATTATCTCTTCGATTCATTCCTGATTGTGAAATATTTTCATTCGCAAATCCTCCCACAGGGCCAACAACCTATTGCATTTACCTTCGCTCTCTCTTTCTCTCTCTCTGTTTCTGTATACTAAGTTTTACAAAGAGGAGGGGTGTGGACGCAAATAAAGTTTATTCTGTTGTTGACACTACTGCCTCAAAACAGCAGTTTCTTTGAATCTTTGGATGGCAGACAATTCACAAAAACAAGAGACAAGAAAATGTACATTCTTTTCAGGAATAAATAGATAAATACATGCATTTGATTTCTCCTTCTCCATCTGTTTTGTTAGCCTTCGTCTCCAAAGCCAGTGTTTTTGCATTCACAAAACAATTTTGACTTTTGTAAAAATGTTCCTATTTATGTCATTGTTCCTTCTCATATTCTTTATCTTTCTCTACCGTATATCATTTCAGTACTTGCAATGATGTGGTGCAGAAAATGTAATTAAATTATGTTTATTATTATTATAGGTGTGTGACTTTATGAGAGCAACACTTAATACAGTTTTTCAAACAGAAGCAGTGTGCTTCAAACAGCATAAAAAATGTGACGATGATCTGATGATCACTTTCAATCTGCCTGCACTTCATGGTTTTATTGAGTATGAAGTACACAGACAATATTCACAATGGTTAAAACCATATTCCCTATATTGCACATAGACAGAACTGAGGGCTGTAGAGACTAGTATATCTGTGGTTGATCACGAAGTTGAGGGAAACATAATATCAGTGGTTCATCTGTGGAGTGGATGTGATTACTTCCTCTCTATTCATCACTCAGCCGTCTGGCCTCCAGGCATCAATAAACAACTGTCACTGATCCAACTGAACCAATGGAGGGAGGATCATTATGCTTGTCAAATGGCACCCTGTTACCTATAGTACACAAAATTAGTGCACTAAGGAAAAAAGGTAGGGCCTATGAATTCTGAAAGCATCGGCAGCATACAGTATAGTAGATTCAGCAATTCACTATGTTTATGCATAATATTTCATAATTTTAATATTATCCATTTAAATAAAATAAAATAATAAGAGAACATCAGTCATAAATGATTAATTATCTATAGTTAAACGTTTCAGCGAACTATTTAGCAAAAGATCAGCATCACACAATTGATCTAGTTTGGAATGACAATGCCCAGGTGTACATTTATTTGCATGCCAAATGACACTGTGTTCCCTATACAGTGGTCCTCATATGTTGGCACACCCTGGCAAAAATTGTGAAATTTCGACAATATGACTGTTCATGCAAAAAATCGGACTGTACAGTCGTAGGTTTAGGCACCCCTGACAATTTCCATGATTTTCATTTTGATCTATCGAATAACTGAAGGACAGTAATATTTCGGTAGTGAAATGAGGTTCATTGGATTAACAGAAAATGTGCAAAATGCATCAAAACAAAATTAGACATGGGCATAGATTTGGTCACCCTTGTCATTTTGTTGATTTGAATACCTGTCACTACCTAGCACTGATTAATTGGAACACACAATTGGTTTGGTGAGCTCATTAAGCCTTGAACTTCATAGACAGGTGCAACCAATCACGAGAAAATGTATTTAAGGTGGCCAATTGCAAGTTGTTGTTCTCTTTGACTCTTCTTTGAAGAGTGGAACCACATGGGCCTCAAAAAAACATAGTGAGCAAATGGAAGACCACAGGCACATTTCTTGTTAAGGCCAGAAGTGGCAGGCCAAGTAGAATATCGGAGAGGCAAAGGCGAAAGATGGTGAGAACGGTCAAAAACAGCCCACAGACCACCTCCAAAGACCTACAACATCATCTTGCTGCAGATGGTGTCACTGTCCATCGTTCAACAATTCAGAACAGTTTGCACATCGAGAAGCTATACGGGAGAGTGATGCGGAATAAGCCTTTTCTGCACACACGCCACAAACAAAGTCGCTTGAGGTATGAAAATGCACATTTGGACAAGCCAGCTTTATTTTCGAAGAAGGTGCTGTGGACTGATGAAACAAAGATGGAGTTATTTGGTCATGAGGGGCATAATGCATGGTGGCAAAAGAACACAGTGTTCCAAGGCAAACACTTGCTACCCACAGTAAAATTTGGTGAAGGTTCCACACTGGCTGTGTGGCCAGTGCCGGCACTGGGAATCTTGTTAAAGTTGAAGGTCGCATGGATTCCACTCAATATCAGCAGATACTTCAGAATAATGTAGAGGAATCAGTCACGAAGTTACACCGGGGCTGGATATTTCAACAAGACAACGACCCAAAACACTGCTCTAAATCTTCTCTTGCATTTATGCAGAGAAACAAATACAATGTTTTGGAATGGCCATCCCAGTCCCCAGACCTGAATATTATTGAAAATATGTGGGGTGATTTGAAGCGGGCTGTCCATGCTTGGCAACCATCAAACCTAACTGAACTGGAGATGTTTTGCAAGGAGGAATGGTCCAAAATACCTTCATCCAGAATTCAGACACTCATTAAGGCTATAGGAAGCATCTAGATCCTGTTATTTCTGCTAATGGAGGCTCAACTAAATATTAATGTGATATTTCTGTTAGGGTGCCCAAATTTATGCACCTGTCTAATTTCATTTGGATGCATATTGCACATTTTCTGTTCATCCAATAAACCTAATTTCACTACTGAGATATTACTGTGTCCTTTAGTTATTTGATAGATCAAAATGAAATTACTGATCAAAACAAACACCCAATTATTTATTAATGAAAATTGTGGAAATGCATACAACTGTATTTAAGGATAGTGATCAGATGAAGCCATTAATTATGACATAGTTTTTTGTCTCCTTTGTTAACCATACTGATAACAGATAACACCTTTTTAGCCCTGATCAAACGTTTACATACCCTTGAATCTTTGCCCTTGTTACAAACACACAAAGTGACACACACACACACAGGATAGAATGGCAATTTAAGGTTCATTTCCACTTTTGTGGCATTTTAAATTGCAATTAATGTCTGTGTAGAAATAGTCACTGAGTTTGTTAGCTGTCACATGGATAAACTGAGCAGGCTAGATACTGAGCCATTGGGAGCAGAAAAGAAATGTAAAAAGACCTGCGTAATAACGTACTGGAACTGCATAAAGTTGGAAATGGATATTAAAAGATATCCAAAGCCTTGCAAATGTCAGTCAGTACTTTGCAAATACTTTTAAAAAAATTGGAAGATTAGGGGATCGCTTGAAAGCATGCCAAGTTCAGGTAGACCAAGAAAGAGTTCAGCCAAAACTGCTAGAAGAATTGTTCGGGATACAAAGAAAAAAACACAGGTTTACCTCGGGAGACAATCAGACAGCTTTGTAAAATGACGTTGTGGTTGTATCAAAAAGCACAATATGACAAAACTTGAAAAGTATGTAACATCATCAAGTTGCCAAAAAAAAGCCTTAAAATATCCCCAACAAGAACTTGCCTCACAGCTTCTGGCACACTGTAATTTGGATTGACGAGACCAAAATGGAGCTTTATGGTCACAACCATAAGCGCTATGTTTGGAGAGGGGTCAACAAGGCCTATAGGGAAAAGAATACCATCCGCATTGTGATTTTCCAGCACAACAATGAACCTACCCCAAGGCCAAGTTGACCCTCCAGTGGTAACAGCAGATAATTGTAAAGGTTCTGGAGTGGCCATCACAGTCTCCTGACCTTAATATCATCAAGTCACTCTGGGGAGATCTTAAACGTGCGGTTCATGCAAGACGACCAAAGACTTTGCATGACCTGAAGGCATTTTGCCAAAACTAATGGGCAGCTGTACCACCTGCAAGAATACGGGGCCTCATAGACAACTATCATAAATGACTGCACATTGTCATTGATGCTAAAGGGGGCAATACACTGTATTGAAAACTGAGGGTATGCAGACTTTTGAACAGGGGTCATTTCATTGTCTTTGTTTAGTGTTATGATTGTGCCATTCTGTTATAACCTACAGTTCAATATTACTCTTGTGACAAATAAAAACAAATTATTTTGCCTGCTCACTTGTTTTTTTTTTAATGTATACATTTATTACCAATTCTCCAGGGGTATGCAAACTTTTGAATCCAACAGAATAGTGGACTAAGTCATACATTGATTTGATCAAAAGTAGTGCACTACTTTAGATAAGTAAAAATGTGGTGTTTGGGATCAAATACCTTGCAATTTCAGAGCAGGCACATCCTGTGTTAATGTGTTCTAAGTGACTGCATCTCAGGGCTCTGGTTAAACGTAGGGTACTAGATAGTGAATAGGGTGCCTCTTGGGACATGAGCAGTGACTGATGTGTGATCAGAGACCATCAGAGGGAGGGTTTAGCCTCGGCAGCATCACCCCCCGAGGGACTAGTCGTTGCTGTGCCTGTGCAAACATGTGGCCCTTTCCTACTCCCCAGAGGGAGTAAGGGAAGGAAGACAATCAAGATCAGTGCTGCAGATAATCTGTGTTTGGGATACTCAACACATTAAGGCTGAAATGTGAAACTACATTAGAATTGTTTTTCCCTTGTCTAGACATGTTTGATCAGAAAACTGTGATTGAATCTCTAGGGGAGACTAAGGGATGTGTGAGAGAAGCATTTGTGCAAGGACGTGCAAACAGAAACACTTAAACCTGACAAATCCTACCACAAACGCACATGTGCACACGCATGCACGGATGACTCAGCACATAGGTTATAGCCACACACACACTGTTTGTGCCTGATATGTGCGGGGTGTATGCTATTATCTAATAGCATGCAAATGATGCCAACGTCTTCTCCAAAAGACTGCTGTCAAATAAAGCTAATTTTATGTGGCTACACTTATCGCTCTAGAGTTGGTAGAGCAACTATCAGTCAGTGTGATTCACACCACACATGATGCTTAAAAACAATTAACCATAGTGTCACCCTGCTTTCTTGGATGTTTCTAAATCACATTGGTTTTGTCCCAAAGGGCATGCTATTCCCTATGGTGTGCTTTCCTTTTGGAAAAGAGCCCAAAATAGGGCACTTTGCAGGACATAGGGTATGATTTGGGATGCCTGCACCCATGGTGAGCCTAAGTCAACCCATCCTTTTGGCTTCTCTTTCTCTCATCAAGCATCAATAATTGATTGTTGTTGCCGGGGGCACGTTTTGCCTTCCAGGTTCTGGGTTCAACATTCCGGTTCCGCTCTTGTGTTTTCAGAGTTGATGGATAGAGGGACCCCACTTCTAAACACCGGGGAAGCAGCAATCTGGAGTCATCCTCTGGTGCTTGTTTGACCCCACAATTCCTCTATTATTCATCAGAGATGCGCAGGGACGCGTGGATCCCACTGGACGGGTTAGGGAGGTCATTCTGTATTAGTGCTTCACACCACAGGCCCTGCAACGAAGAGATTGGGCATTTCGCGCTACGCTGCCTCTTTCCACACACACACACACACACACACATCCACACATATATAATTTGATATTAATTTCCATCTGTTTATTTATCTTTATTTTTTTGTACTATTTTCTTTACCCTTTGACATTTCTGGCCCAGTATTCCTTGAAATTAATACATCAATAACCAACTTTGTCATATGGGGATGGGAATAATTAAATCAGGTTTTACATGTTGGGAGTAGTGGGGTATTGCTAGAGGGTTTGAGTTTCAAGTATGCACATACTGCACGCTGAGGGTTTGGGTTTCAAGTATGCACATACTGCACGCTGAGGGTTTGGGTTTCAAGTATGCACATACTATACGCTGAGGGTTTGAGTTTCAAGTATGCACATACTGCACGCTGAGGGTTTGGGTTTCAAGTATGCACATACTGCACGCTGAGGGTTTGGGTTTCAAGTATGCACATACTGCACGCTGAGGGTTTGGGTTTCAAGTATGCACATACTATACGCTGAGGGTTTGGGTTTCAAATATGCACATACTGTACGCACAAGCACTTATGATTTGTGTCCAAAGATTATTCAGTCACAAGTCATGTTTAGAGTGGGTGCGAAATCTGTTTGTTATGCTCTGTAGAGAGACTTGTGTACTTGCCAATAAGTAAAGTAGAAAAAAGAACTTGCGTCTTGATGCAAGATAATGATTTTGCGACCCACTATAAAGTTTCAACTTTCATTAGAAGAACCTGTATGGTTGTTTTAAAAGGAGCAGGGGTGGCATATATACTGTAAGTGCTAACCCCTGCAGTACTAAGCTTCCCAGAGGGGTGATGATGACACTGGCTAGAGCAGCCCACTATTACTCCATGTTGTGGGGTCAGAGGGTAGAATTTTGGCTTTCCTAAGAGAAACGCAGCATTTTACACACTAACTAACAAGACCTGAGGGGCCTAAACCAACAGTGTCTGTGACATGGACCTGGCCTCTTTTGCACATGTGAAATTGCATCAAATGAAACCTGTTAATTTTAATAACACTTAAAGCAGTGGTCCTCAAACCCTTCCATGGAGGGCCTAGTGTATGCAGGTTTTCGCTTTTACCTTGTACAAGCCTGATGGAGTAGCTCACTTATTGGTTAATATCTCCCGTCACCTGGCAGTCTAGGTCTAATTATGCTCTAATTGAAAACCAGCACACACTAGGCCTTCAATGGAAGGGTTTGAGGACCACTGACTTAAAGCATGATTGTATAGTTTTTTTTTAAACATGTTATAAAACTTTACAAATGTTCATAATGGCTGGTGTAAATCTAAATAGTAGCCTTTAATCACCTAAGCCAATAAGGATATCAGCTAACTTTAAATCCTGTACCAATGGCAGCTATACAAGACACCAGAAAATGCACACACTCGCTCATGCTAAACAACAAACTTTGAAGGCGATCCCAAACCGTCTGTCTACTGGTTTCCCTCATGGACACCACCATTTAATCAGGCCGGGAGCAGGTACAGTACACCTCTTACTGATCTGTTCAATACAGAATAACAAAAAATACAAAACAAATCAAAATGCAAGATCCAGGAAACTGTATTTTCCTGTTTTGCTTCAAGCATCTCGTCCCTTGACCCTAGTGTCTATGTGCGCCTACGTGTATCTGTGTGTGTTTGTGTGTGTTTGCATGCATGGGTGCCTAGGTCACCTTGAGCACTGGGTGCGCTCGGCGTGGCGTGGGGTGCTCCGTGTCTCTCTCCTCTCCGCTGCGCTTCACTGAGCACTCTGCCAAGCACAACACTCCCACTCCGGCTGGGATTTCCACTTGCAGGCCGCTGGCTCTTCCTCTGGGTCTCCACTGCTCACTAACCATTACCGCAGGATTAGGAGGGAAGGAGATGGGGCACTGGGGACCCTGGGGGGCCAGCTATCAGGTGACTTTGAGAGAACCAACACACAAAGCCAAGGGCTGCATACCAAATGGCACAATATGCAGTCACTTCCCCAGACTGCAGCCCAGGCCACTGCTGTCCTCATGGTGGTAAAACAGCTAAGCCACCTAAATAATATTGCTAACAACAAAAAACCTGAATACCAAAATCTTGACTACACACTGTAAAAAATAGTGCAATGTTATCTTTAGTGACCACAGTGCATCAGGACACCCATTTAAAGTCCCATCCGAAAAAAGACAGCACCCTACTTAGGGCAGATGTCCCCTTCACTGCCCTGGGGCATTGGGAATGATCTTTAGATGAGAGGGAAGAGTGCCCCCTACTGACCCTCTAACACCACTTTCACCAGCATTGCTCTCCCAACCAGGGACTAACCAGGCCCGACCCTGCTTAGCTTTAGAAGCAAACCAGCAGTAAAATACAGGGCGCTATGCTGCTATGTACGTATGAGCACAAAAAGTTGTGAAAAACTGAACAAATTATATTTTTTAAGGATGACAAAGCCAAAGACATTCAAATGCAATACAAGACAGTATGTAAAACAACAATACTGTGGCTGTAGAAATGAGAGTTGACCACAGGTAGTAATGGCTTTAGGTGTGACCAGAGTTATATATCTATCTGAATGCAGGTTGCTATTACAGTAGCAGATGTTAGGATGTGAGCTAAAGTAGAGAGGGTATTTACATGTATTTAAGGGACTAATACATTAGTTGGTAATACCATTGTGTCTGGTGTGATGTGCTAATGGAGCATAAATGACCAAATTGTAAATGGCACAGTGATTAGTGCTAAAGGGGGCAAATATTATCGAATGGATGGCCTTGTGGTAAATTACATCTAATTTATGAAGGGTTGTTTGTGGCCAGGCTAAAGAGATGAAGCTCATGTTAACATGTGCATACTTGGACACTAATGTAAAGGATGCATTCATGTGCATAAATAAGAAGTAGAAGTCAGACCAGAGCATCTCGCCATACACCAAATCAGTCCCATCCAGAGCAAAGATATATGGCAAGCTTGTTGCATTAGGCTTCCATTCAAGCCAATACTCTTAAGGAGTTGATGGAGGTCTGCAATTACATGTAAAAATGTATTAATCCTATAGGGTCTACTGACGCTCTCAAGCGTCAGTTGCGATTATCTTGCAAACTGTACATGAGTGGTGGCTCGTCTATGTGGGTTCATCAGAGCCGGAGATATCGCGCCTCAAAGTTGGTTGTTTTTGTCTTTTTTTGAACTAAAACATTACAGACAGGAAGCAGGAAGTGAAAATGCACTGCAATGATGTAGGACATCAAGTGGGAAATGGCTGGGTTTAACAAACCTATAGGAAAATTGTTGGAAATATGTACATAATTTTGATATTTACCTGTGCTACCTTTAGGGCAGGTAGCACAGTGTTCAGTGAGGGGCAAGTTGTGTACATGATAAAATCATGATACAAGTTAGATGAGGGACTCAGCAGCACTGGTATACTGGTTTACTTTGATTTGTAAGGCAATTTTGGGAAAGCTGCTGGTTTGTCTCAGTCCCTTAAGAACAAAATAAAATACATACTGATTATTTTCTCACTCTTACTTACAGTATCTCTAGGATAAAATAAGAACAAATATTTTTTTGTTACACAGGTCAGTGGTCTTAAAATGTCTTGTAGGTTTTGTTTGACTTTTTAATATGAAATGTCACTACCAGTTTTAGAACACCCTGGAACTTACGTACGTGTTGCGACAGAAATGTACACCTTCATTCACCAAGGTTGCATTAAATTGATCAGAGATTAAAGTAAAAGCATGATTGATTTTGAATGAGCTAAAGTTTTCATCATTAGGACACTGAATTAATGGTTGCTAAACATTAGGCTTTGTGGTTGTATGTAAATAATTATAAATCAGTCAATTCCAACTGTGGTAGTCTGGTAGACATTAGCAACAATGGTAATGACTTAGATATACTGTATGTTTGTATCAATTTTTTTGCCACCTTAGTGGATTTCTATTAAATACATGAAAGTCACTGGGTGTTTTATAACTTTTGGGTCAAACACAACTATGTTATATATCGTCATAAGATTACCCTCCATCCATCCTCTTCTTCCCTGCTTGGTGGGAACAAGCCTTGTATTTTTTTGTTTTGCATGCACATTCATTGGTTAATTAACATTGTGCTACCTAAATATAAACAAAAATTTTATAAAACCAATTACCAATTACCCAAAAAAGATGCAATGTTCAGTGGGTTAAAAGAATCAAAAACTCTCAGCTATAACAGAGAAGAATAGCCCATCCTGTGCCACACCCCCCTTTGAAGTGTTCCATTGAAGGGAAAGCAAGTGAATCCAACCGTGAGACTTATTTGTCACATAGAAAATTACCTGGTTTGAGTCATAAATTGCACCCTATTCCCTACATAGCCCTATTATTTTTACCTGAGTCTTATCTGTATTTGACGAGATGCCTATGTGTCCTGGTCAAAAAGATTGCATTATAGGGAATAGTGTGGCATTTGAAATGCAGCCTGGTTTTCACAGTTGGGTCACAGTTGCCTGGTGGAGAAAGGCTAGAATCAGCAGGTAAATAGAAGGGATTGTCCCCCAACAAAAGCCTGGTCTTAACCCTGCAACCTCATCAGCTTTGTGGAATACCTTCTCTATTCTCCTTCCCTCACCAGGGTAAAGACTTGGTGCTTACTGGATCCAGACCAGTCAGCATGGCTGTTTTTTGTTAAAAGTTTAGCAGAGCTGATAAGCAGAGAGAGATCAGCTTCACCAGAGGATTTCACATCAACCAGCAGCATGTAAACAATAAAGTCACATGACTGTTTGTTGAGATTTAATTTGTTGTAAAAGTGGAAACAATTAGATTATTTTTATATTTATAAAATGTTTAAGGTCGTTAAAATGTTGTTACAATTGAAAATACATTTTTGGGGGAATTATTATAACCATATAGTTCTCCCAATTTGCCATGCTCAATTCCTGGCAACTCCACATCAAGTATGGGATGGTAAAGTATAAGAATCACGTTGCAAAGCTGAATAACCAAGGTGTGTATATTTTGCTTATAAAAAATAAATATATAATACCAGCCTAGTATAAACGCCACAAGAAAAGAGAATTTCCCTGGAGGCTCTAATTGATGAATCACTAAAGTACATGCTTTCTTTGTTTACTTTCACTCTTACAACAGCCACAATTGCATTGTTGTTCCATGGAAGAAAGTTGAATTGGAATATAACTGTTGAGTACTTCCTGAGTCTATATCAGACCATAACATGGAACTGCCTTACTTTAACATTCAACAAATGCAACTGGGGCAGTTGGAACAAAACATCTGAAAGCAACTGCACAAACTACACCCAAGTTCAAGTTTCTTTTAGTATTTGTCAAATGTACAGGAGATGTAGATGTAATTGCGTGTACAGTGAAAATCTTGTGCAACGGCTCAGCAATGCAGACAGGATCAGTATAAGGGTGACAGGAAAGAAACAACCGACATACCTTCTGCAATGTTAGAAAATCCAGGTTAGACAAGCTTGGATTTGTACGTAGATTGTCAAACTGGTCAATGGATGGTTGAGCTGGTTGAATTCCTTGGTCGAACTGGAAAGTGAGCTTGAGAAAGCTGGTTAACCAGTTGGGTTGAGATGTTTGACCAGTGTGGTCCAACTGCAGAACTGGAACACACCAGCTTGGTGAAACTGGTTGTAAAATAGTTGACCAGCATGTGTTGGAACATGGTAGCTGGTGGACCATTTACCATCTTGTAGCTGTTACCAGAGCTGGGCCATGACTATTTAAAATTTACTTTCACACATTGGTCAAGCAGCTCAACAGACAAGACCAGCTCTTAGAAGCTGGTCAACCAAACAGGTTAACCAGCTTGTCTAAGATGGTTGACCTCTAATTTGGACTATATTGATGGGGTGGGGGTAGTCAGATTATGACACGGATAGGTATATTATGGCTGGGCTAGTGTCCATGATGGTTTGTACAAACAGCAGGAAGATGCTGTTGTTTTGTCTGCTTTTTTCTCCCAATTTTCCTCCCTTCCCAATTCCTTCTCTAATCCTTCCTTCTTGGAAGCTCAAATCCTTGTACAGATGTATGGGATGACGAGGTGCGCGCCCATGGATCTAACCACGTCGCCTGTGCCGCCAATTCTTTTTCGCACTGTTTACCCAACACAGAAAAGTAGAATCGGATCATGCATGGTATGATTACGTTCACCGACTATACATTTTCCGTGATTGAATTTACAGGTGACCAATGTGAACATGGGTCGCGGGAGAGCATCGTGGTAGGATAGATAATCCGATTTATCTAAACCAAATACCGGGCAGCAATTTTGCCAATTTTCCGCTGCTTCATACAGGAGGCACAGGGAAAGTTAGAATACTCATGGTCAAACCCATGACCATCATGACATAGACTGTTCTGCAATGCACTACACACGCAGACCCGCAGTCTGCTTGTTTTTGACTGAATACTCCTGAACTGATTGGGTCTGGTGGACCTAAGTGGCTGAAACAGGCCATGGCTTGGGTGTATATCATCAGAGATTATCTTATCTGGCTTCCTGAGGCACCTGGTGTTGTAGGTGTCTTCCAAGGATGACACGTTCATCTGAGCATTGGACCCTCCACAGAACCATTCGGTCAGCCATCTTTCAGTTTCCGTACCAAACAGGGAAGCATCCTGTCAGTGTACAATCAGTGGTTCCCCTGTAGATAATGGTGGAGACTCTCTGGGACAGGTCACATTTATTTAGCCTCCTGAGCTCGTACACCACCTTCTTCACCAGAGATGTGGACTCCAACAAACTTGATGTCTCCCACCTCCCATCTCCATTGATGAGGATCAGGGTGTTTTCATTCTTTGTCATGCTGTAGTCCACAATCAGCTCTTCTTGACATTGAATGAGAGGTTTTTGTACCCAGCACCACGTCGCTAGTGTTAATCTCCTCTCTGTAGGCCGACTCATTGTTGTTGGTGATCAGGCCAACAACTTAAGGGTTGTCAGCAAACTTGATGATCCTGTAAGAGCTGTGGGTGGCTACACAGTCGTGAATGTACAGGGAATACAGGAGGGGCTGAGGACACAGCCATGTGGTGCCCCTGTTTTGAGATTCATTGTGGATGAGATGTTGTTGCCCACCTTCATTTGTGTGTCTGGAAGTGAGGAGACTGGGAAATCATGATGACAGAGGTGAGTGCTACAGCACAGTAGCCATTCATCTCTGTCACCTTCCCTTTCGTGGGGATGGGAATGATGGTGGATTGCTTGAAGCAGAGTGAAATTATTTTTTGGTAGACGGAGAAATTAAAGATGTCAGTAAATACCTCCTCTAATTGGTCAGCACACACTCTCAAAACCCTGCTGGAGGTGCCGTCTGGCCCAGCAGACTTGCAGGGGTAAACATGTTTAAAGGACTTACGAGTGTCTTCTGTTGTCCTTTTTTCCTGTTTCTAACCTATTGGACCCTATCTTGCACCCTGTGCAATGCAGCGCAAAGCCCAAACGCAAGTGTCTTTGCTAGTTTAAGACCAACGCAGTTGTCAATTTCCTGTCCGGCGCCTGCACGGTTTAAATAACAAATGCACCTGCACCCATTTTTGCGCCCATAGGTGTGCTGGTCTAACAGGGAGGTGTGTTCAGGATAATTCTGCGTGTATTGCTATCTTGAGGCATCTCAAAATGATCGCACCATTGACCAACAAAAGCCTGGTCTTAAGTCAATGGTGCAACATGTCATAGTTTTTTTAATAGCAAATTAGTCAAATGCACCTAGGCGTATGCAGAGCATGTGCACACTATGCTTGTTGCACACACACAGGGAATCACCGCAGGACACGAACCTGCCACAGATTACAAAAAATATTACGGTGCAAATCCGCCGTCATAATAGCAGTGTGCGAAATGTACAAACGCGCCTGGCTCTTAAAGGGAATGGGAGATGACTCTCTGATTGGTTTAAAGCATGATATCTCCAAAACACACCTATGGATTAATTAAAGACACTTAGTGCCAACTTTTAGACCATGCACCCGGCGCATGGATCCTTTTATCTGCTGTCAAACTAGCGTAGGTGGATTTGGACATGCACTTCACGCCTTGCGCTTAAAATAGGGCCCATAAATTTGATGAGAAAATGAAGCAGGAAAAATGGGTAAGCATAAGGATTTGAGCGACTTTGACAACGGCCAAATTTTGATGGCTAGTCGACTGGGTCAGAGCATCTCCAAAACCTCAGCTCTTTTGGGGTGATCTCAGTCTGCAGTGGTCAGTACCTATCAAAAGGGGTCCAAGGAAGGAAAATCTGTGAACTGGCGACAGGGTCATGGGCGGCCAAGTCTTATTGATGCACATGGGGAGCAAAGCCTGGCCTGTGTGGTCCGATCCAACAGACAAGCTACTGTAGCTCAAATTGCTGAAAAAGTGAATGCTGGTTCTGAGAAAGGTGTCAGAACACTCAATGCATCGCAGTTTGTTGAATATGGGGCTGCTGTTTTAGTGGACGTTTATTATTTGGCAGGTGGTCATATTGTTATGGCTGATCAATGTATATAATAGAAAACAATTAGCCCACTCATCATTTTTAACTGCCCCTTCCGTCACTTCTTCCAATCTGAACAGTAGGATTAAAAAGCACATTTGCAACAAGTCTGCATCGCGCTGGAATAGAAAACATAATACATGCAAAGTGTCGGCCTGGATTTGAACTCGCAATCTCTGGGATGTGGGTCTCATGTTTATACAACAGCCCACCAACCCAACCTGCAAACCTACAAAGTCTATGCTATTTACACTCTGCTACATGATCAGATTTTGCAGGTCAGGTTGCGCAGCGTGCAGACTAGAGTTGCTTTCAACACCTCCCTCACTTCTCTTTGTTAGCAACAACTATGTTTTTCCAGTCCACAAGCCTAAAGAATCTGTTTTTGATATTCAGAAAGAGTCCTGCATGCAGCAGTGTGAGAAGGAGATTTTAAAACCTGACTGGGTTAGCACAATCCATTCAGCAGGGAGTTACATGACATCAGGGACAGTGCCACACTCTATTCGCTAACTAGCCAAGCCACCAAGTTAAATTCAGCCAAGGCAGCTAAAGCCAATTAAATAGTATTTTTATATCAATTATGTTGTGGAAAGCTATTTTGTTAACTGCAGCCTATCTATTATGCCTTACCGTACCAAGGCTATCAGTCATCAACCTGTTTAGTATAATACGGAATGTTAAGATATCAGATGGGCTATACTACTATGATATATAGAGTAGTAATTGTATTTCTCCAAATATTTTACATTTGCTTATTACTGGCTAATTCTTGGGATAGTTTATATCTGAGAATGAGAGCTTCAATTGATCACAAACCTCATTGGTCCACCACAGGAGGAAAACTCTAGAGTTGTGTCTATAGTAATGGTAGACTAGAGTTTCTTAAAGGAGAATTCCGGGCGATTTCAACACTGACCCAATCTCGTAATTATCCCAAAGCTCTGTCTTCGTCTGTCAGCTGCTTTTGTATACTGACTTTGGTCTTGAGTCTCCACTGTTGCTTAGTTACCTATGTGGATGCACGATAACTCTTGAACTCTTGAACTGTTGGAGCTGTGCAGGAAAAGTAGTGGTGTCAGGTTAAGGCTGATCAATTTTGGAATATTGGATTTTATGAGTTTTGTTTTAGATAGAACTTTATGATAAAAAACTTTGTTATTTGTGATAAAATATTTTTTTGTGGTCTTCAGTAGGGAAAACAGCACACACTCTGGTAGAAACTTGAATAGTAAGAAGATGGAAAATCACAATAAGCTTCACTCTTAGGGTGAATGGGGGTGATTAGATTCAACTTAATTGAATACAGAGTAGAAGAACCATGGCAACCACATGTCTAAACATTACCAAAACAATAGAGACATCTTGACAGACAAAGTAAGGTGTGAGAGATTGGCAGCCAATATTCAGTTTTGGGTGAGTTCATGTGCGCTCAGGCGATCTACACAATGTCCACACTCACAGACTCATGAACTTTGAAGTGGACAACAAGTCTGTGAGGGATCAGGGCTTGGATTTTACACTAGACATTGGGATATACATGTACAGGTGATGCAGATGTAGGCTATTTGCATGTAATAATACAAAGCCATGGTTTTATTTAAATTAAAGAAATTCATTGCCTTTCGTTACCCATTTTTGTTCCGCAAAGTGAAACTGTACTTTGATATACTGTATAACTACAACTTTTCAAACACAGGATTTACGAATGCATTCTGAAGCATTGAGTCAGCTACACACCCATTCATTTCACTCACTTTCTTTAAACAGTATTAAAACAAAACAGGCTTTATTTAAATTAAGAAATGAATTCTACTGTATAATAATACATTTTTTCTTGGTCCAGAAATAGATGTTATTTTAGAAAACGATTGTTTAATTCTGAATAAATATATAATTTAGGCTAGAGGTGGGCAATATATACAAAATTATCTCTTGATATTATTGATATTTGTCATTTTGATATTTCTCTGCTTTTTTAAAAGGGAAACATTTTTTAAACGCAACAGAAAATTGATGGGTCACATCGCTGTTGGATATGAATTTCCATGCAATTCATACAGTAATCACACCTGTTTTATTTAACTACTTAAGGCTCACTCCCTTTTGGATATGTAAAATTGAATGTGAATACAATACAATACAGTGAATATGGCACAAGATTAAATAAAGAAAATGCATATTTATTTTCTGGTTTTATTTTAATACATCCTCTTTGAAAAAGAACTACATAGCCATTAGAGATGGGCCCGATACTCCAAGCCGATACTTCCTCCACATTTAAGAGTGTTAGGCTGCGCAACGCTTTACAGATTAGCCATAGATGGTCATAGTTGTTTTCTTAAAGTGCCAGAGAGGGAATAGTAGCCTACTGTAAAATGCAGTATATAGATAGGAAACAGTCGTAACTTGTATTGCTCAACCATGTAATGATTGGAACAACAACCAACAAACTGGTAAATCTGATTCACGTAAATGATTCAATGGAAAAGTATTATTCCAGCACTATGCATATATATATATATATCAGTGGCGGCTGGTGACTAAAAGATTTGGGGAGGACAGGTGGTAAACCCGGCCAGTGTGCCATTTAATTTAACACTATTTAGCTATTTATGTCTATATCTACTGTTATTGTTTAAATTTACACAACACATTCTGATTCAAAAAGGACAAAATTAGGATAAAATTTGCTTATACAGACACCCGGCCTGAA
>JACXGM010006347.1:0-33009 GCA_016801145.1 Umbra pygmaea | reverse complement strand
TCAGGAAAACAAAGAACATCCTCAAAGACCACAGCCACCCAGGCCGTGAACTTTTCTCACTACTGCCGTCTGGTAGACGTTACCGGAGCATAAAGGCACGGACCACCAGACTTACAAACAGTTTCTTCCCACAGGCCATTCGGCTGCTCAACATGGAACACAGACACTGATCGCAAATCGTCTGCTGAGCACTAGCACTTTTTGGTCACTTTATGCTCTCTACATCTAATGTAGCAGAATTCAAATACACCTTTAAAAGCAATTTTTCCATGCCAATCTATAATATTTACTACTTCTACTGTTGTACATTTTCCAGACCACTGCTTAGTACATAGCATTTAGTATTACTATTACAATTGTCATTATTATTTTTAAATTCTTATATTGTTGTAATTCTTGTTTTTAAGCCCACTGCATAGAATCGCCGTGCCATGTCAAAAATAATTTCTCTGTATGGGATGATGTATGTTATTCGATGCACATGATAAATAAACTTGACTTGACTTGGGTTAAGTTTAGACATACAGGTTAGGTTACTTAAAGTTAGGTTAGGGTTAGGGAAACCAGGTAATGTTTTTTTTGGTCCCCACTAAAATAGAAAAACGTGTGTGTATTTGTGTTCTCAGCATTTGACTGGATGTGGATAAATTGCCTAATCAGGATTCGCTGACAGGGCATTGGGAAAATAAATGGGCCAATAAGAAGCTGGGGAGCTGAGTCATGCTGATACCCGTCTTACTGGGCTGAACTGACCTGTGATGTTTTCAACTAGGGATGCTCATATTGACCGTTTAACCGTTAACCGAAAGTAAAACATTTGACCGATTAATACTATCGGTTAAACGGTTTAGAAGTTTTTTAATTTTTTACGTATAATATAGGCTATTTTGTTAAATCACGTGGCGCGTTGACACGCGTAATCAGAGCCTGGCACTTTTTTTTAAAAGGTGTGGAGATGTAGGTAATGAGGAGCGAAATATACCGGCTGCCTGTTTTGCGTCTGCAACGCGTTCTCCGTTTAAAATTACAATCCTTGGACATTGATGATGACTGTGATATTAACTCGCGCTTTTATTTGGTCATGTACAGAAACGTATAACGCTACAGTATTGGGAAGCATATACAGGTCCTTCTCAAGAAATTAGCATATTGTGATAAGTTCATTATTTTCCATAATGTAATGATAAAAATTAAACTTTCATATATTTTAGATTCATTGCACACCAACTGAAATATTTCAGGTCATGTATTGTTTTAATACTGATGATTTTGGCATTCAGCTCATGAAAACCCAAAATTCCTATCTCAAAGAATTAGCATATCATGAAAAGGGTCTCTAAACGAGCTATTAACCTAATCATCTGAATCAACTAATTAACTTTAAACACCTGCAAAAGATTCCTGAGGCTCTTAAAATCTCCCAGCCTGTTTCATTACTCAAAACCGCAATCATGGGTAAGACTGCAGACCTGACTGCTGTCCAAAAGGCCATCATTGACACCCTTAAGCAAGAGGGTAAAAAACAGAAAGAAATTTCTGAACAAATAGGCTGTTCCCAGAGTGCTGTATCAAGGCACCTCAGTGGGAAGTCTGCGGGAAGGAAAAAGTGTGGCAAAAAACGCTGCAAAACGACAAGAGGTGACCGGACCCTGAGGAAGATTGTGGAGAAGGACCGATTCCAGACCTTGGATGACCTGCGGAAGCAGTAGACTGAGTCTGGAGTACAAACATCCAGAGCCACCGTGCACAGGCGTGTGCAGGAAATGGGCTACAGGTGCCGCATTCCCCAGGTCAAGCCACTTTTGAACCAGAAACAGTGGCAGAAGCGCCTGACCTGGGCTACAGAGAAGCAGCACAACAAAACAAAAACAAATTTTGCATGTCATTCGGAAATCAAGGTGCCAGAGTCTGGAGGAAGACTGTGGAGAAGGAAATGCCAAAATGCCTGAAGTCCAGTGTCAAGTACCCACAGTCAGTGATGGTCTGGGGTGCCATGTCAGCTGCTGGTGATGGTCCACTGTGTTTTATCAAGGGCAGGGTCAATGCAGCTAGCTATCAGGAGATTTTGGAGCATTTCATGCTTTCATCTGCTGAAAAGCTTCATGGAGATGAAGATTTCATTTTTCAGCACGACCTGGCACCTGCTCACAGTGCCAAAACCACTGGTAAATGGTTTACTGACCATGGTATTACTGTGCTAAATTGGCCTGCCAACTCTCCTGACCTGAACCCCATAGAGAATCTGTGGTATATTGTGAAGAGGAAGTTGAGAGACACAAGACCCAACACTCTGGATGAGCTTAAGGCCGCTATCAAAGCATCCTGGGCCTCCATCACACCTCAGCATTGCCCCAGGCTGATTGCCTCCATGCCACGCCGCATTGAAGCAGTCATTTCTGCAAAAGGACTCCCGACCAAGTATTTAGTGCATAACTGAACATAATTATTTGAAGGTTGACTTTTTCCTTTTTTTTGTATTTCAAAAACTTATTTTATTGGTCAGATGAAATATGTTAATTCTTTGAGATGGGAATTTTGGGTTTTCATGAGCTGTATGCCAAAATCACCAGTATTAAAACAATAAATGACCTGAAATATTTCAGTTGGTGTGCAATGAATCTAAAATATATGAAAGTTTAATTTTTATCATTACATTATGGAAAATTATGAACTTTATCACAATATGCTAATTTCTTGAGAAGGACCTGCATTATGTTATCGGCTATAATTCATCATGCTCCTGATGCATTATAGCCGACAAAATAATGTTACCATTAAAACAACACACAGTGATTGACAACATGCCCTTTCTTCTGAGAGGACCGTAATGGTCATTTCAATGGATGCGCTCGGCAGATTTTGTAGGCTAGTTACATAACGCATAGAAAGCATTATCAACATTTTGTTTTGTGTTAATGAAATATCCGTTATTTGCATTAGGCCTCCTGTAAGCAACAACCTTGTCCCAGATTGTCACCCCGTCTGTTTTCATTCTATTATTTGACAACTCGGTAAACACAGCATCAAGGCTACTTTCCTTTAATTGACAACAGAAAGTGAAAACGTCTACGACAAATTTTCTGCGACAATATTTTGGTTGGTGTGGACTTTACGCCAGTGTAGCTAAGTTGAACCTTAAGTCTCTGTGGTGAAACCAAACATCGACACAACTTTAGTATGAAACTAACTAGTTTCAACGTATCGTTTAGTGTGGACTTTGCACCTGAGTGAACTTATACGCAAAGCTGGTGCAACCTTAAAATAAACCCGTGAAAAATAATTGTTTGTATATTTAACAGGTCACGAACACTCGTCAATTTAATTTTTTATTTAAAGCCAATTCAACAATATAATCTTATCAGTTAACGGTTAATAATCGGATAACGAGTGGCGGTTGTCGGTCGGGAAAATTACCCGAAATGAGCATCCCTATTTTCAACACACAAACACATGCCTAGAAGCCATACCACATTACAAACACCCAATACAATGTAGCAGGATGAAAGAAATGGGTACTATATTGTATTGATTTATCTGCACCTATGTCATAAGGAAGTTTAAAGTGTCCTTTGCTAACCAAACAGTTTCAGAGCTAGTGGATTATGCTACATGACAACCCACTATTCCTGTGAAATATACTGCACCTGTTCCTGAGTGTTCCAGACTGTGTGTCTGGAGGCGCTCACTAGAACTGTAGGTCTTGTAACAGCCAGGATGGTCACACCTGAGAAGAATAAAATCTGTTATTTGCATGTGTTAATTAGTCCATTAAAGCCACTAAAGGAAACCAGTCCCTCATTGCCTACCTGAAAGGCCTTGCCTTGGAGTGTGTTCGGATGTGTTTCCTCAGGTCACTCAGGGTGGTGAAGTACTTGGTGCAACCATCTGACTCACAGTTAAACGTGTTTCCAGTGTGCAGTCTCTGGTGGGCCTTCAGCCTGTTCACCAACAATACACAACACATTCACAACACATGCAAATACACATTCACAACACATGCAAATACACATACGCAACCGCAACAAATACACAACACATACACAACACATACAAATACACAACACATACACAACACATACAAATACACAACAAATACACAACACATACACAACACATACGCAACACATACAAATACACAACAAATACACAACACATACAAATACACAACAAATACAAATACACAACACATACACAACACATACGTAACACCAACAAATACACAACACATACACAACACATACGTAACACCAACAAATACACAACACATACACATCACATATACAAAACCAACACATACACATCAAATACACAACACATACACAGCATATAAAATACACAACACATTCGCAACATATACCCAACACATAAGCAAAACCAACAAATATGCAACACCAACAAATAAGCAACACATACAAATACACAACACATACACAACATATACGCCACACATAAGCAACACATACACAACACATATAAAACCAACACATCCACATCAAATACACAACACATACACAACACATCCACATCAAATACACACCACATACACATCAAACACACAACACATACACAACAAATACACAACACATTCACAACACAAAATGTTTATAAAGCAGCTCAGCAACATTGCTACAATTGAGCAACAAGTTGATCTGAGGTCAAACACAGGAATGGTAAGATTATTAGTTGTAAGAGTCAATGGGTCAGAACCCAGTCTTCACCCACACTAGATAGACTGACACCTATGTCAACTGGCACCTATTTCTTTCAGGTATCAGTTTTGCATTCAGTAGCCCCGGTACACTCTATTAGTTAAACAGATGTTAGGTATCTTGAGTTAGTGCCTCTGCTCTACGTCTACAGCAGTCAGGATAAGCCCCACCTGTACAGCGTGTTGTAGGCCTTCTCACAGTCCTGCTGGCCGCACTCGAAGGGCTTCTCCTTGGTGTGAACACGCACGTGGATCTTCAAGCTGTAGGAGGTCAGGAAGGCTTTGTCGCAGCCCATCTGGTTGCAGACAAACGTGTACTCTCCCCTGTGTCTCTTCTGGTGGGTCCGCAGATTTCCCGCCGTGCTGTAGGTGCGACTACAGTCCTCGTACTGACACTGGTATCGCTTCACCTGCGCAATGGCCAAAAATGTTTCATATATTTATTTGTATATATCAATGTGTGTAAAGAATTGTATGTAAAAGAGTGTGTTCCACATTTCTACACATCAAATCAGGCCTGAAAGCTTGACCAACCACATCCTAAGGGTAAGTTGCCTACACTCTTGACTCAGTGTCATTATAAGGAAGACAACAAATAACTCTCTTCTTAGCTAAAGCTGAAACTCAACACATCTGGTGATCCAGCCTGGTAAATTAAAAGCTTGAGGTGCCTGCAGAGATTCATGAGTCACAAATAAATGCAGTTAGAATCCATTATAGAAAATAAAATGTGACTAACTAGATTTGAACCAACGGTTTGTTCACTGACCTGAAGCCTGGTAGTATGTAAAAGCAAATACAGCAACACCACCCTCCAGCCAAATACACACTTCTATACATGTGATCTTACCTTGCTAAAACTGATCTCACTTTGTCTCAGACATTTCACCGTTTATACAGAGGTTCAGGTGTGCCTTCTGTATCTTCAATGGGCTACAATAGCTTTTCGTCCTTGTTTTGGTCACTGACCAGTCATTCTGGCACAAATTCACGTGTGGATACACTATTATCCTTCTGCGCTAGCTACATAACTACGAACTCCCTGTTTCTAGTTTCTCTGCTGTTGGTAATCCCATACATTTATACACAGTGACTGGATATGTTGCTCTATTGTTGTATTATTATTACTATTATTTATCATTCTACTATAACAGTTTCCATTGCTAGAGAATAATTTTGTTTCACTGTAATAGCAACATGTTGTAACTGATTCTGATTCCCCAGCCTTAGAATAAGGACCTGGTCTGACCTCTCTGAGGTGTGTATCTGGGCACTCTGAGTGCAGTGTGATGGTGGCCCCCTGGATGTTCCGCGGCATGGGGGTTGAACCAGGGTTGATGGTGAACTGGATCTGATCTTGAGAGATGGTGTGGTGGACGTAACCCTGGGACATGGCCTCCCAATGGTCCTTTAGACCTCCCCGGCCCTCCATGTCAGGCCCCTCATCTAGACACATCAGGTCATCTTCCTCTTTATAGTCAGTGTTAGTGCCCAAAGGGTCTTGCTCTATCATAACAGTCGTTCTGTCATAAACTGTGTCTGGACCAGAGTCCAGCTGAGCAGGCAGCAGTAGCCTGTCCCATTGGTCCCAGTCGACAGTAAACATCTTCCTGGCCACATTGTCCTCGTCATCCTCCGTATTTGTTTTGTCCTTCTCTTCCTTCGCAAGCACGACCTCACTGGATTCAACATTCATCTTCATGCATTTGTAAAGAAGTCACCCTCTAACTCGAGTTGCCACTGAAAGAAGAGGAAGCAAGGATAAGAAGAGATTATAATGTAGCCTATCATGACTACTATAAAGTAATGTACTTTAGTTCACATAAAACGGAGCTGAAATAACGATTGTGGCTAAATGGTTTTAAAAGAAAGTCGCCTAACAACCACGTAAATGGCATTCCTGGCATTCCTCTTGGACAAAATGATTTTACTTCTGGCTCATAACTACGTACAGTAACACTCACGCTGCAAAAACCTGTCGCCACGTTTTAACTCACCGTTTGGAATGTCAAACTCTTGTAAAATGTAGTCCAAAATGTCATTAGCTTTGTATATCTCGCTTAAATCGTCCGTTGTTACATTGTTGCGACATCGTAGTTACCTTGCTAAAGACTCGACCCTTAATCTGGCTTCCTCTTTCCGCCCAGGATGAACTCAATCAAACATGAACTACCAGCTCCGGTATAGAAGTGTGCTACAGCGCCATCTTGTGAAGGTAGATTATTTGCGGAACTGTGCAATATGTGCGGCATTCCACCGGTGGCGCCTGCAAAATGTAAATTCCTATTTTATTAACATTGTATAATAAATGGTTAAAGTTTTTGTCAATGGTTAATATCCTTTCTGTGAATGCCAGCTAAATGTTATACCTAATCCAGAATAACTTCTCTTAAATCCTTTCATAACGACGCTCACTCTATTGACAATCCATTTATCTGTGGTAAAATAAATGAAAAATAACTCTGTAAATCCCAAATTGGGACTCCAAATTTAGGAATAATAAACTCTAAATTATATTATTGGTGTCAACGTTTTGGCTCAGTGATATCAACTGTGTGTGATTATTGCCACCCAAATTATATTGGCACAGTGATTATGTGCCATATCCATTTTCAGAAGTTTATATCTTTTTCTGAATTTAGGCGCAAATTAAGGTACATTTTGACATTAAATTATGGGTTCCCAAACGTTCATGTCAACTTAATCTTCTATATCTTTAAACTGCCTCATTCATCATTGCTCCTCCCCCCATCATTGCTCCTCCCCCATCATTGCTCCTCCGTAGCACGCATGTCTCCTGGCGACGCGGGGGTTCCAGCCTCGGCTAGGCGGAATGTCTGTGCCCTTGCTCTCTGCTTTTGCTTCCTGTCCTGTCAATAAATATAAAAAAACACCCCAAATATAAAAAAGACAGAAATCACAAATCAGTAAATTAAATTTTTAAAGACAGAGACTAGAGACCCTGACCAACTCAGTTTTTTCCACAAAAATAATTTCAATGTCACCAGCCTGTGTTATTGGAAGGTTTCTTTTCACAAAAATGAATGTGGATGCCAAAAGGTTGAGGCTAAGACAAAATACATATTTACTTAGGCTCAGTTGAGTCTCTGTAACACATGGAACATATTTGATCAATACACGCTTTGGTATCAAACAGCTAAATACTGTTGCTGTAAAATTGTATCATATGAAAGACCACACTTGCCAGAACAAAATGTTTTTGAAGTTATTCTTATGTTTTTTGTTAAAGCCAACCTAAATAAGAATAGTAATTACAAGGTGATGACTTCATTTATTTCAGTGTGTTATTTTAAATAAGTAATTTCATACCCAATAATATTGTGATAACAAAAATCATTAAAATATAGAGAATGAAAGAGTAGATAAGTGGATAATTTTTTAAAGCACTTCAAATGTTGAAACATGCAACAGGGTAAAATCTGAACATTAACTTATATTGTTTGTAAACATCAGTAATTGATCCATAGGGGGTTACTAATAACCAAAGTAGAACAGCACAATTATTAGCACATTTGTGTTAGGCGTGATTAAAGGACATCATAAAGCTGAGAAATAAAATAAAATTTTCACAAGGGCATACATTCTTAAATCAAACAAGCATAATATAATCTATACACCCAAACCCTGCATTTGATCACAGGCCTATCATCCGGTTTGGCAAAGTGATGCAAATGTGGAAGTGCCTTAAACCTGCATTCTATCTGAATTCCAGCTGGGGACGACAACTGTGGATGCAAAAGAGGTAGGTTTCTGTAGAAAGTCAGCCATTTCTCAATTGATTTATTACCTCAGTAAACATTTTCATAATGATTTTATGGTCTCAATCGCTAGTTTTAAGTCTTCTGCAATACAGAATGATGTACATTTTCTGAATTATGGTCTTGTTGATTTTAAAATCGCAGATACATTTATTGTTTTAGGGAGTGGCTATGATGTGATTGACATTGACTGTACCAGTGAAAGTGTGTAACATAACATAGCGCATAAGCAGCATTTTCAACTCTCAGCTAACGTCACAGTCAGAAACCGCCTTTCATCTACAATCGTCACATCCGCAACCAAAATGGTTGCGCTCAAAACGGCAAACTCAAATCAGATCTTCACAAACCAATGGGTGACGTCACACATGTTACGTCCAGTACTATATACCGTCTATGGATCTGATGAAATGTGAATTAGGCAATGAATAAACCTGATCTATACTAATGTCACAAATCCACCTCCTCTCCTCCAGAGATCGGAGTAGCCTGTCTAAATCAGTGATTCCAAACCCTCACCTCAGGACGCCCCAGACAGGCCATGATTTTGTTTTAATCCTGAAATGGCACACCTGATTCAATTACTCAAAAAGGCTTAATGTGTAGTTGACTAACTGAACCAGTTGTGTCATTTCAGGGTGAAATGTCTATTAAATCACCAGTCCCAAGCACAACACCCAGAAATACTAGGAAGACATTAATTATGCACAACAATCACTCCAGTCCACCTGCACCTCGTCAACTCATCACCACCACTATATAACTTGGAATGATCACTCCTGTTTTTTTACCTGTGCTCCATTTGTGTGATTGTTGTTGTGTCATGGATTATTCAAACCTATGTTCAGATTAGCCCTGCATTTGCTTCACCCTCATGCACTTGGCAGAACCATCACAGAATTAGGCACCTACCTGATACGGAAGCAGCGGTTAATCAACCTGGAATAACCCAGGCTGTTGATAGCCATGAGCAGCTGTGGCAACTTGGTTCAGTGATGCAGGAGGTCCCGCAAAACCTCAGAAGATTGAACTTGCCAAGTGCTCCAGAGACGTCCCCCCAAGGCTGGTGTCGATGCCGTTCAAACTGTCATTCCCCGTACCGACTCTGGGTCTACTATGGCCTTGCCGGAGCATTATGAAAACAATCAATCACAATGCAGTTGCTTCCTGCTCCAGGCAGTGCCGGCCCAAGCCTTTTGGGGGCCCTAAGCAGAATATGATCCACCCCTGGTGGACCCCCAGCCAGATGGATACGCCAGTAGTAAATGATTTGTTCCGCAAGGTGTGGGGCATTTGGATGCTGCACATGTGCACCTCCAGTGGGCAATCCAGAGGCAGAAGACGCAGGTCAACTGCCGGCATAGCAAGGATTCTGTGTTCCATCCTGGGGACTGTGCCTTGTTCTCCACTCGGTACCTCCCCCCTTGCCCTGAAGAAGCTGAGTTCAAGGTCCTCCAGAGGATTAATGAGGTATCGTACCGGCTGCACCTTTCCTCTCACTACAAGATCTCATGCACCTTTCATGTCTCCCTTCTTAGGCTGGTGGCTCCTGGTCCCTTGGCGGATGCCATACCCCGGTGCATGCCTCCTTCACCCCTAGACATGAGCCTGGCTTAAGCGGTCCAGGATCTGCTGGACTCCAGGATCAGAGGTGGACAGCTTCATTACTTTTTGGACTGGGAGGGGTACAGTCCTGAGAAGTGGAGTTAGGTTCCGGCTGAAGATATCCTGGACTCCATCAGGCACTTCCACTGTCACCGCTCTGATCGACCTGCTCCTCATCTTCGGGGATGTCTTTGTGCTTTGTTCTTTTTTATGTGTATTAAGGATTATTAAAACCTTTTCTTGGATTACCCCTGTATTTGCTTCCACCTACTTCACTCAGTATAACCATCACAACTTAAGCCTTCGTGTCGCAGAGCGAGTCTAATGTCGCAGGACGGATAGTAGATTATAGATTGCTGAGTAGACCATCCAGTAGGAAAAACTCAGAGCCATGACAGAGAGACATCCTAGGCTGGAGCAGGCAGAGTTGTTGAGAGAACCATCTAGTCAGAGACAGGAGACAGATCTGGCTTCAGAGCACTTCTGACAGAGGTTTTGGCTGAAGGGACAGCATTTTATACTCAGTCTGCAATCTCTGAAACATCCAGGAGTTCACTACATCGTATGAATTCCATGTCACACGGGTCGAGACTTTCTTGAGCTGCAATAATTATCAGAGCAGGAGCATCTTTACCAAACCCACACTCTTTCTCATCCTGGTAACAGCAGTAGCAGTCGTCATTACCAACATCATTATAGTGATCGTCATCAGAAGAGTTTTCAAAACCAAAATGATCAACATCACTGGGATCCTCAGTTCCCTCAACATTAATTCACCCAGGGCCAGAGTTTGCTGTAACCTCACAACCAGTGCCGGCCCGAGCCTTTTGGGGGCCCTAAGCAGAATTTGACGTGGAGTTACCTGCGCACTCGATGGGGGGCACCCTGTTGGCCACGGGGCCCCAAGCAGCCGCTTAGTTTGCTGGGGCCGGCCCTGCTCACAACACTGGACCACACCTGCTACCGATGATGGGGGTTTGTGCCCCGAGTCGGCCGCTGTCTGTGTCCTTCTTCTCTGTCTCCCCCTTTCATGCCTATCTTCCTAAAAATAATCTTTCACGCTAAGAAATTGTTCTTGGAGAATTCCTGTGTAACTTCTAAATGAAACTGCAAATTAACCTCTATAAGATATTCTTTATACTTTAGTTGAGGGGCTGTATTTTGCATTATTTCAATGACAGTAGAGTAGGAGGTGTAGAGGGAAACAGTTAGAATGGGCACAGGATGCATGTTGCCAGGATGCACGTTTGTGCCTGTGTTGGGAGCCTTAAATGAGAATAGATAAATGTGCCCTGAAATGCACCTAAAAAGAATTGATGCCTCACAGGATGATGTTTAAACGTGCAATATGTAATTTTTGGCCGCCAGTGGGCTCTCAATCAAAACAATGGGAAAAGATGTACTTGGATGACGTCGGGAGGTTGCGTGGGATCATGGGTTTTGTTATGGTCGTCAATGACAACCTTCCAATCTAGCGTCTCCGGCAGAAAAAATGTTCACTGACAAAGTAATATATTGTTAAAAAATTATAACTTTATTCACGTTATGTTTGGCGGCTCCCTGGATCTTATAACAACTAGAGCAGTCACAGGTTATATGACGCCATTTACGGGCGACAAAATGAAACGTCCTTGTCTTCGAATTATATTGCAAATTTCTCTGGATTTGAAAGTTAGTGGAAACATTTAGGATAATGTAAGTACACAACTAAGAAATATATATAATATATGTATAGTGATGTTTGCTTTTAATCCAACGTATGTATTTTGTTATTGTTTTGGTTGATTTCATATTGTACCTTTAAAATACCTTGCCCATGTTAAAGAAACTCCACCCTTTCTTTTTCACCAGCCAATCAAATGAAAATATTACACTAACTAAATATATTATTTATTTATTTCTTATGTGATTTTTCCAGATTTCCTTCCTTTCCCAATTCACTCTCGAATCCGGCCTTGTCGGCAGCACCGCAGCTCCGTGTACAGATCTGTCGGATGACGAGGGGGCACACGTTTCATCACATAGAAGCCTTTAGATCACACAAAAATCAAAAGTGTTTCGGCCCTCCAGGACCGGAGTTGATGAACCCTGCTTTAGATGATCTGATTTATCTAATCCCAGGCAGCGCTATGCCAATTTTGCGCCGCCTCGTGCAGGAGGCCCAGGGAAAGTCAGGGAACCCATGGTCAGTCTCCAACACATGACCATTGTGACTTATAGACTGTCGTGCAATGCAGCAACTTAGCCCACTACGCCACACGACCACCGACACAATAACTTATAGTTCTCTTGGAGGCTGAACAAAGTGCAGTGCCTCCAAAGCACATTTCAGGGCACCTTAGTCCTGTGCACGAGTTTAGGCCACTACACCAACTAGAGCTTAGACCACTACAACTAGGGCACAATAATCCTAATCCTTTCTAATGGTTCTATAGTTAATGTTTTGAACATTTGGTTTTGATTCTTCAAAATGTTCTTTGGCGAACAAGTAATGTTCACTAATTTGCCAATTTGCTTGAAGAAATTACAGGGTTCGGACCACAGTTTCATTACGAAGGCTACTCCTAAAACCGTAAAATGATTGGAATGTAATGCTTATGCAGCTAAACGGTTTAAAGTAGTTCACCTGCAAATTAAAAGGCTCTCGGAGAGCTATGGAGAAAATGTGTCTGGTACCTTTTAAATAGCAGCAGTATAGTCACGCCTCCCATCAGGGTCAGGCTGGGACTGAAAAACGGCCAGGGTCTTTTGAAATGCAGAGCAGCCCATGACCCATTTATACTTCCCAAATACAAATTTACACACCATATGCACTTTATGATACTAAACTATAATGCAGTGCTTTCATTGCTGCTAACAAAATTAGATCTAATAACACAGTGCTGTTTAATTTGATCTGTAACAACGGAAGTACTTTATGTTACAAAGCTTTAAACAGTATTTCGTGATATTTAAAAAATAAAAAATAATTATGTACCTCTCAAAAAAATTAAGAGAACACTGCAATTTTTTCCTTAAACCAAACCTATTGAGGTTGGGTCCGGCATTGCAGGACATTCTGCGCCATGATATTAGTTAGAGCCTGACTATGGGTTTTCTTGACTTTCCCCGGACCTCCTGCAGGAGGCAGAGATGCCCAGGATTTGGATAAGATAAATCAGATCATCCTGCCATGTTGCTCTCCAGCGACTCCTTTTGTGCAGATCCAGCGCCTGTAAATTACTTCGCGGAAGTAATTTAGAAGTGTTTCTCCTGGGATTTTTTGCTGCTGTTGGGGGAATTTTTGGTGGTGGTGGTATTACTTATGTCCATTTAATACACATTAAATACAGTACATAACAAATAACGATGACTGCTTGCATGCAGATCAGACGCCTGTGAGGTCAATCGCATTAGTATAGTTGGTAAGTGCAATCATCCAGCACATGAGCTGTCTACTCGGACGGTGAAGGAACATCCACGCTCTCACCTGTCCAAAGAGATGTGGAGCTGTCGAAAATGCGAGGGGAAGTGATGGTAACAGGAGTTGTGGTTAAATATTAACATTGACATGTTTTCTTCAACACGGTGAGACCTTCAGTCTAAACCTATGAGAAAGGGCAGGGAAAATACCACGGTGCACTAACACAGAGATAACAAAATACACTGAAGAGTCAAGATTATTATCTGGGGTTTTTTGTTGTAGAGTTGAAAATACAATGGAAACAATCCTTTCCAGTAGTTGTCTAGACAGCACAGAACTGGCAGTCAGCCTACAAAAATGTCATGCCATCGCCAGTGTTACGTTCTTCTCTCCCTGAGATACACACATTAAAAATCCATCTAGTTAAGTGTTTTCCCTGAAGTCCAGAAGCAGAAGCAAAACAAATGGTGGTTGTTTTAAGATGATCCCCTAAGGACACACTTAGCCCAAGCCAGGACGCATAACTGCCATCTGAACCATAATTAAAGGCTCATCTTCTCTGTCAATGACTTCACTGGGTGCTTCTTGGTAGACCTGTAATATGGTCATTTGAATTAATGCCCAATTAGATGAGTAAATAAACTCCATTGTGTTTACATCTCTCTTTATAGATGAATATACAGACCAAATGCAAAATTAGCAGCAGTTCTTTAAGAAATATGTACACATAATTTCCTTTCAGATGTTTCAAAGTGATTCTTTATGTAAATTTGGACAAATCCACACTACATGAAACAAATATTGACTCTTGCACTCATTAAAAGACTAAGGTTACATAATTTTTAATAGCTCATAGAAAGCTGAGCTGAGTAAACATTTTTTTAATTAGGAAAAAGGTGAATTATTTTTCCCAGGCAAACAGAGCAACCAATGAGTAGGTGTGATGATACAGTATACTGTCGACTGCCGTTCCATCTTCTCCCCCAATACACTGTTTTTAAATGGACTGACTTCCATGTGACATCAAGAGGGAGGGGGGTTTCATGTGGCATCAAGAGGGAGGGGGGTTTCATGTGGCATCAAGAGGGAGGGGTTTTCCAACCTCAGTGTCCAGTCAAAGCACCACTGGATATCCAAGGGTTACATTATTAACAAAAACAACAACAACAACAAAAACAACCAATTACACACAAAAGTGTAACCCCCTTTAAGCTATAGACAACTCACCACATAGTGATTGCTCTTCTAGTAGAACTAAAAACAAAAACAAAAAATAATAGTGACAAAACTCATTTATTGGAATCAATGGTTCAAAATGCTTGACAGGGGAATGAATAAAAACATTACGACCAGTATGCGTAAATGAAAGTCCCAGTCAAATCAAACGTTAAAAGATCCTGGTGGCGCTTCAGACAGTTCTTTCATGGTTTTGATATCTTGCTGGTGTCCTGCGTTGGAGCTCTTCTGATTTACAACAGACCCTGCCTCTTCAGATCCTCGTAAGTCTTCTTGTTCACCACGTTTCCACTCGAGTCCTCATACTCCTCCTCTGTGTCTGGTTGCCACCGTTCTAAAGCTTTCTGGGATTTCAGCTTCGACCACACTGCAAGACACGTTTCGTTTATACAAAATATCTTTATAAAAATATTCACTGTTCAGTAATCTCATTCCCAGACACTTCTACCGAATTCCCTGAGGGTCTGGTGGAGTGTAGCTTTAAATGCGGCCCTGTGCTACCAACCGAAACCGGTGGTGCAAAATCAATTGGTAAAGGTGAACTATCAATCCCCCGCTATAACCTTCCATGTATGTCCTGTGCATCGCAGTTTTAGACAAAAAAAGGTTGATAGGTCCCTGCCTCAAGGCCAGCTTTGAGTGTTCCAGGCTCGTATGCACAATAGAGAAGGGACAATGTTAACTGTTAAATAACAGCTATATAATATCATGAATAAAACCACTTACGAGAGACCGCATCCTCGATCTGGGTGACGTTAGCAAAGTGAGCTGTGTTGGGGATTCCCAGACAACGCATGCCGTGCGCATGACGCCACTCCTGAGGAGAAATCAGGAGATTAGGAATATTTATACATTTGTTAAAACAGCTCAGGGATTTCATTTACACCTAATGCTCTATTATGCCCTAACATGGCACCCCATTTAAAAACTGAAGGAGAAAACTTTAATCTTAATGATGACATCATAGTAACAAAACATAATATTTAAACTACTTAAATGTGAATGTGAACGTACAGCGAAGTGTCTCTGGAAGGCCTTGGGCCCTCTGTATGTGTAGTTCCCACAGATCTCACAGTTGTAGTTGATGTTCAGGCCGTGTAGTTTATACAGCCAGTATGGAATAGGCTAAAAGAAAGAACAGACGACATTAGAATGCTCATTTGAGCTTCTCACAGGCAGTGTGGAGGCCTGACGTCTGGGCCCTGTCCTCCTACCTTTCCATCCCAGCCCAGAGGCAGGTTTTTGGGATTGTAGATGATTTCGTTGTCCTCATCTTCACTCTCACTCTCACTGAGCTGCTCCTCTTCCTCTTCCTCCCTCTCCTCTCCTGTGCGTGCCTGCTTCCTCTGCACATTCTCGTGAGTCAGCTGTCTCTGCTCCTAAAGCGCCGCACAATCACAGCAAACTGTCAGAAAGTGTGTGAATTATCCTGAGTAACACACACATACTGCATGATGCGAATGAACCCTTCCTAAACGCCCATGTATTAAGCCTTCCTCACTACTGTTGACATTAATTAAAGGTGTAGTCAGCAATTTCTGGACACAGGCTAGGAAAGTGCTGAGGTCAAGGCAAAAAACCTCCCTGGAATATTGCGTGCTATGTGATGTATGCCCTGATTTGTGCCCCATGTCATCAAATGATTTTCAAACTAAGTTTCATGACTTGCTGAGGTACGATGAGTGAATTTTCCTTATAGATTACTCCCCTTTTAAAACAACATATTACCCGTCCAGCTTAAAGTGGAGGGAAGGGCTCCGTGTGGCGTAGTGGGCTAAGTCACTGCATTGCAGGACAAGCTACATCATGATAGTGGTTCGAGCCTTGTTAAAATTGGTAAAGGGTTAATTTAGTTTTGGAACCATATCAACCATATTAAAACACTAAGAGAATACTACAACAAAATCTTACTGAATTGGTTCCTATGCAAATCCTATAAGAAAAGCCCAAACAGATTCATTTAAGATATCTTCCTAAAACCAATTTAATCTGAGTCCTATAGGATTCTATTATGACACAAAATCCTGAGGCACTGTTTTTCCAAGGGTGTATTTCATAGATTCAATGAAAATCAAATAAGGGAAAGTGCTTCAGTCACCCTGACATTAGCGACCTCTATAAATCCTGTCTCATACTGAATGCAAACAGCATAATTGGTCCAGCAAGTAAACTTTTTAATTGGGCCAATAAAAGTCATAATTCTGTTAGATTGCTATCAAACTCAAAATAAGTATCGCTTAAGAAAATGTTGGCAAAGTTATCTACCTAGAATGTAGAAGTTATCTACCTAGAATACACCTGCCATGCATTGTCCGCTCCAGTGGGAAGCACCTAACCGTATATTTAAAAAGCCCCCATCATAATAAACAACTTAGTACACTCCTTAACGTTCTTCTGTCTTTTGGTCATCTACTACACAAGATAACTTTCTAGCCACAGCAGTAGTTAGTTTGCTAGTAATTTAGCAAGTAAAAATTTAATAATAAAAATAAATTGTTAATTACAAAAGTCTGCATTTTTTGTTCAATTGTTCAAACCAGACTGCATTTTTAAATAATTGTCCAAATATTTGAAAGGAGTGGCAGATTTTACTTACCCCCAGGATTTCAACATACTCATAGATCTGAGACTCCAGGAAGGCAACTTCTTTGTTGCGTTCAGTGTCTCTGCAGATTGATTAGACAAGTAAATTAGATGCCGATAAAAACTGCCGGTGCCTTCAAACAAAACAAAAAAGTTTTAATGGTAACACTACTAAATTATTTGTCTTTGCCCCTACATTTACATTAAAGAAAAAGGCTAACATTTACATTTGAGGGCCATGTGGCCTAAGGGCAGGTTTTGAAGTGCCAAGCTGACCAGAGTTTAGGGCTGTTTTCAGATGCCTAACGATATTTTTGTGTTAACAACCTCAAAAAATATACTTGCTGAGCTACTTGCTCAGGCCACAAATTTCAAATTAAAACGGTGAAAGAAAAACAAGAGAAATATTATATAAACAGAAGTAATCACCTTAAGCCTTTTGAAAATATCTGGGATGTTCGACTTCAGCTCATGAAACATGGCGACAACATGTTCTATGTTGCTTTAACACTTTTGTTCATTATAGTTTCTTGTTTGTCTGTCTGGCATTCATCTTAGATCTGCTGCGTGTGTTGGCCACTGTGACAACTCCCCCTCCATTAGTTATCTCCAATCTAGCCTCCCCCACTCCAGCAGAGGGCTTAGCTTGCTCATAGCATTGTTTACAGAAAACAGTGTTGAACTGACAGTGTCCTGGCATCTGAAATTAGCCAACCTTTACCCAAATCACAGACTAATTTGTGGCCAGTCTAACGCATGTCATTCCACACACATTTATCCACTCTCTAGCCTACACTGGGGTGACCTACTCTTACTCTAAACCTACACTGGGGTAACCTACTCTTTTTCTCTAGCTTATGCTGGGGTAACCCACTCTTTTGGGGAAAGTGTGAATCCACAGAAGCTTTTACAACCAGGGAAACATTCAAAAGCACACCAGCTGGTTATTATTTTATTTTAGAAGAACCAAATGATAATTCAACTATATCTGCTGGACTAAGTAAATCCCATTTTGTCATAACGCTACAACTCCCACACCCAATCTTGGCACTGTGCCTGGCTTCCATAGCAAGTCTGGAATACCATTCAGCATCTCTTCAAGAGAATAAGAACCTCTTCCCTGATGACATTGGACATTAATGTACTTCTACATCAAAAATGTAACCGTTAGCGGCAACATAAACACACCTAAATAGATCTCTTCTAGCAATCAAAGGCCAGAATTATTAGACGTTTCACCACAGCTAAGACTAAAATCTGTCTTCCCCTAAATTACACTTTAACTGACAAAGCACATACTTCTTTGGACCCTTGGACTTTGGGTTCTTGGCGAACAAGGAGGTCTCCAGTGACTCGAGAGATTTGCCTTTGGTGCCGAACAGCCTCTGAGCCCTCTCCTCCAGGGTTCTGGGGACCACAACACAGCTTGTTTAGCAACTCGTATAACACACTCGTATTACACAACACAGCTCGTTTAGCAACTCGTATAACACACTCGTATAACACAACACAGCTCGTTAAGCAACTCGTATAACACACTCATATAACACAACACAGCTCGTTTAGCAACTCGTATAACACAACACAGCTCTTTTAGCAACTCGTCTACCCTGAACCACAGGTACTATATAATTTACAAATGTGGAAAATGTTAGGAGACCACTGCAGAATCAGTTGATACTATTGATAGGTATGTGGTTGGTAAAAAATTAACAATTTTGCATTTATTTGTAGAAAATTACAACTGGTCAAAATAGGAGATGTTGCATTGTTGCCAGACCTTGAATAGTGCAAAGAAAATAAGATCATGTTAATGGTGGAATAATAATAATAATTGTATAATAATAATAGGATTTAAAGCTTCTTGGCATGCTCACCACCAGTCTTTCACATTTATGTTGTGTGACTTTATGCCACTCCTGGTGAAAGAATCCAACCATCTCAGCTCTGATTGGTGGCTTGTGACCATCTCTCTTAAACACATTCCAAAGGTTTTCAATGGTGTTGACTTAAAAAAAAAATGTTCCGTGGTTTCTTACTTTTTTCCAGAGCTGTATATATTGTTCATTGGCCGATTACGATTTCCCATTGGAAAACAGTTAAAATTATTAATAATTCTCTTTCTATCATCTGTTGCATTTAAAAAAATGAACAATGATCTCCCCTATGAAAATGTAAATTTAGTGAAAGTTCATTATCAATTGCAGGATCGTGGTCTGAGGGTCAACTGAACGAAAGCTCCGCTATTAAATAAATGTGCATCTGACTTAAAAGGTTTGCGAGTACATTTTCAACATCATCCATCACCTCTAATGACACTTTTTAGCATGGCTTCAATTTATTGTTTCATCCTCAATGACACACAACGTATATATGCAATGACATGACGGACGTTATCCCTATGCCTATAATCTATGGTTGGGAATTTGAAATATCACTGTTTTACATCATTATTTTACTGTTAGTAAAGAACTCCAGATTAAAGCCATGTCGCCGTCTTGCTTACCCTCCACATTTCAGGCCCAAGGCCATAAGGGCAGACTTGAGCCTGTCCAGACCCAGTGAAGCCAACTCCTCCCAGGAAGAAAATGCAGAAAGATCCAGATGAGCTCCGGCGTGGGTTAGAGCGCTGCTGGTCTCTTTCTAGAACCGAGAGAGAGAGAGAAGAAACGTAGTTCAATCTAAACTAGAGTAACCCTCACACAGACCAACCCACAGGAGCACATCCTCCACACCCGGGACACTCACAGGCCAGCCAGGGAAGGTCCCCATCTCCCACTTCTTCTCAAAGTCTCCCAGGATCTTGCCGTAAAGATCATTCTGGTCCAGCAGAGGTTTCACTCTCTCCGTGTAATCCTGAAGGTATTCCAGAAGCATCTCCAAGTACCTGTTACAACAGAAAGCAGGTGAAAAACTGAATGGGGACAAAAAACCACAATAATGTGTTTTTTATAGTGTGTGTGTGTGTGTAACCAAAAAAACAAAATACATTAATTTATTTTACCCTCTTCAAAACATGGTAGGGGTCGCAATCAGAGTTGTAAAAATTACAAAAATAACATTTTGTTAATATTGCCCAGCCCTAGGACAGATGTACAGCAGAAAATGTTGTGCATTCCATACTAAGGGCGGCTGAGTTCACAAGTTTTGGGAAATTAGTGATTAAAAACATAATAACCAATAAAAGGAGTTCATTATTAAACAGTGATCTATAACATGAATATACAGAATACAACATGATTCATTATGGTAACTAGTTAGTTATAAACACCCATTACCTGGTCATAGGATTTATTTAAGAGTTCCCAAAACAGGTAAACCCAGCCACAATTAGTTAGCAAAGCACAACATTTACTGTAGTACATGTGTCCTAATTGGGCAATATGGACCAAATCTATTGTCAGAATAATTTTACATCTAATGGTATTGAAATAAGGGGAAAAAAAGTAAGTAATTTCCTCTTGGGGGCTTTATACTGTTGAATATTATACAAGTGTATAAAAATTATTTATACAACTTTTTTCATGGAATTCCAAACAATAGACTGACAGTATTCATCCGTTTTTCAGGTTTTAGTCTGCGTCAAAGTGTGATTAAACTCATAAGGCTTTGTGTTGTTAAGAAGTGCGAAGCAGTTTTTAATGTGTTTGCAATCATGTCATGACATGTCAAGTATAGCATTGACAAAGCTATTTGAGAAAAAAACTTTAGCGATGGCAAAGTATATTTCTTTTCAAGAGTCTGCACACAGTTAATATTAGTACTATTTACGTAATCATCGACAATCAATCGAGCTGGCTGCATCATTTGGAGGGAAGGTGATTTCTAACAAAGAACGTCTGATTGTTTATTTGTCCTCATTTAATTCCTAAAAAGATCGGAAGTTTTCAACACCGTTTTACCAAATTACCTACATTAAGCAAACATTCACAGTATAATAACTGAATGACTGTCGGTGGTGAATACTTTTATTTTTGACCCACATTAACTGTTCTTTCGATTACAGTAAAGGATCACATTCATTTGGGTCCCAGACTAATGCATACAACAGTGATTGGTCAAAACAGACATGCCTTCAAATTAGGGATGCTCATATTGACCGTTTAACCGTTAACCGAAAGTAAAACATTTGACTGATTAATACTAATCGGTTAAACGGTTTAGAAGTTTTTTAATTTTTTACGTATAATATAGGCTATATTTGTTAAATCACGTGGCGCGTTGACACGCGCTACCAGAGCCTGGCGCTTCTTTTTAAAAGGTGGGGAGATATAGGTAATGAGGAGCGAAATATACCGGCTGCCTGTTTTGCATCTGCAACGCGTTCTTCATTTAAAAGGACAAAACCCTTGGACATTTATGAGGACTGTGATATTAACTTGCACTTTCATTTTTTCATGTACAGAAACGTATAACGCTATAGTATTGGGAAGCATATATATTATTTTATTGGCTATACACAGGAGCATGATGCATTATTGCGGACAAAATAATGTTACCATAAAAACAACACACAGTGATTGACAACATGCCTTTTTTTCTGAGAGGACCGTAATGGTAATTTCAATGGATGCGATCTGCAAATTTTGTAGGCTAGTTACATTTGCTGTTTGCACATTAAAATAAATCTGTGAAAAAAAATGTTTGTATATTCAACGGGTCACAGACACTCGTCAATTTAATTTTTTATCTAAAGCCAATTGAATCTTATAATCTTATCAGTTAACGGTTAATAAGCGGATAACAAGTTGCGGTTGTGGGTCACGAAAATTACCCGAAATGAGCATCCCTATTTCAAATATTATTGGGCAAAAAAACGACACTGGTATTAACAAACACAAAGAAGGAATGGCATATGACAGACAGATTTCCCAGGCAGCGCTATGCCAATTTACACTGCCTCGTGCAGGAGGTCCGGGGAAAGTCAGAGAACCCATAATTAGGCTCAAAGCCCTGACTATCATGTTGTAGAATGTCCTACAGTGCAGCAATTTAGCCCATTATGCTGGTTGTCTTGACCGGACAAGATGTAATTCGATGTGATATCTTTAACCTAGATTCATCCAATTGTAAACCTAAATGTATGGCATAAACATGCAATTTGGCTTTGTCTCTGGTTATGCACTCAAATATATACAAAACTTTTTGACTATGTAAAAATAACGGCTTTTTGTGATTAGATCATTTAAACGTATCACAGCCAATGCAGACTTACAGTAAGTAGGTTAAACCTGTTGTTTCGTGCAGATGTTAATAAGTAGATTACTCAAAGCAGTGTGTGTCAGCACGCACCTACAAACAAAACTTACTGTTTCCAAGTGGTACGCTAAATCCTAATTTACAGTGAAAACAGTTGTTGGCGTTTCAACATGTTTAGCATCACCCGGTACTTTGATAAAATGCTTCCATACTATGGATTTTAGGCATTTTTTCTACAGCTCTAATAACAACAGCACTAGATTTAAATTTCAGGACCGGTTATAGTAGGGCTGGGAGGTATGGCTTAAATTTAATACCCCGATATTTTTCAAATGTTTGACGGTATCCCGGTATTTAAAGGTAATAATTTTTTTAACTAAAGGGTTGAAAGAAATTAATTTGTTCGTTTATTATGATTTTTGTTGGAACACCAATAAACAAGACTGAGTAAGTAAAAGTAGTGCTATTGTTTAAATCTTTATTAAATGCAGGAATACTAATAAATAACTTTGCAACCTCAAAAAAACAAGCCTATCCACTGTCTATGGCTTTAGTACTGAACCATGGCATGTCATGGCACCACCACAGTACTTGCTTAGGTTTATGAATTACAAAAAAAAGTCCCACTGTCATTTAACTAGATTAACTACTGGTATAGAACAGACAATCAGATTGGTTTCACAGGTTCTGGGCACGGAAAAATAGCCTTTGAACTCGAGCCAAACAACCCCCATAAGCTTTTTTCCCATTTTATAACATCTGTCGAGTGGCTTAGTGCAGGCGCTAATAGAACCAAGTGTGTATATGTCGTCAAGAGCATGCCAACGGTGTAGGTGGCAGTATAACGAAAGGCTGAAGCCCACGTTAGCCAATCAGATTCCCAAAAGTAGCCAGATGAAAATGTAAACATAGGTCGCACTTTTGGCGCAGGTGCATGTTCTGGCGCATACTGTGACGTCGGCTGCCTAAACCTCAGTTTTCCTTTGTTAAAATGCCAACGGAGTTTAAAAAAAATCTCCACTTTAGCCGGAGTTTTCAGAAAGAATCGTTTTCTAGGGCGAATTCTCTGTTTGCGTGTAAACGAAGGGCACAAACGAAGGGAAATATCTCAGTTTTTCAAAATTACTGTCCGTGTACGTGTAAACGGGATCGTAAACCAAACCATGTCCACACTATCGACGTTGCACCCTTTTTAACAACACATTTTTCGCTTGCTGCTGCGCGGAAAATTCTACCTGCACCCTCCATTGTTTTTTTTTCACCGTTTATCTAACTTCCAGGTGTTTGTTTCTCACGTGTGTTTGTGTGTGTCCCGCAGTGGGCATTAAGATTTTAGGGGCGCAGTTTATTCCAAAATAAGATTATTCTCCGTTGTTGCAGCTGGCGGAATGACATGAAAAAAATACCGGTAACGAATATAGCATACCGCTACATACATGAATACCGGTATATAGTTTTTTGCGGTATACCTCCCAGCAGCCCTAGGTTATAGTGATTTTAATAACTGCTACATTGCACTCACATGAGCAGTATGTGAAAACAAAACTTTTTTTAAATATAACTTAGAAAAAATAAATTAGTGTTGCACTATTGGTCTACATAATATCATAATATTCTGTAGCATATTTATATATTTCTGCAATGGTGTAACTAATGACACAGGCGGGAATCAGATCACACACAGCCATACAGCCAAACGACCAAGAGCATGTCGACTGAATGGGATCAGCGCCACACACACACACACACACACACACACACACACACACAGTATATGTATGCTTACTTTTTGTATTCAGCATTCTTTCTGTCCTTGGGGATGTCAAACAGTTGGTCAAATGACGCCAGATAGCTGATGTACTCCAGTTTCTGATACAAAATTAATACAGATTTATATTAGGAGGCAGTTGTACTCTAATACTATAGTTAAGCTGTGTATGCATAGGACACCAGGTGACAAAATCCAGGAAAAATGTATTTGGTACCAGCTCTGATCAATCTGTTACGACACTATTATGGTTTTGAATCCAGCCCATTAGTTCATGTAAAGTCTGGATGGACAAGAATAAAGAGTATTCAGACCCCACCTCTGCCCCTTTGAGGTTGATGAATTTCAGATAGCAGTCATGGAGATCGAGGTAACGTCCGTACGCCTCCTCATCACTGAACTCCACCATGTCTGGGGAAGAAAACATGGTATAATCATGATATTACCCCCACACTGATGGTCTGTCAATGAATCCACCAGCATAACATCCTTTAGCAAAGCACCCGGTGTGTTGTGACTCACTCTGTGACTCCTCTGTGGGGTTCTCTCTAGCCTTGACCAGCTCGTCAAATTCAACAGACATAGGCACACAGATCTAAAAAAAACAACATACAGAGTCAGACACAGCAGGACATATGCTGACATTGATGGTTTTCCACAATTTAGGTTGAAGAATTAATTGTACATTTATCTTATTATGGGACATGCAATAATATTACTTCTCATTTCACTCACAAACCTGGAAATGTAGAATGACTTCTAGAATCTCTAGGTAGTCATTTAGAATACATTTTTCTTTCACCTAATTTATGTTCTGCGTACTATACATGTCTTTAATGTCCTCAATAGAGATGATTTACATGTTATTTAGGAAGCTGATGAGAAACACTTACCTCATTAGGATGCTTCCTGTGAAACTCTTTGATCTGTTTCAGACGGTTGTAGAACTCTGCAAACTCATTGGGTCCTGAGATGGCATTCAGCTCATCCTTCCTCATACTGCACAGAGAGAAAGCAACTGTAATACACCTCTGTTATAATATACAGAAAATGGCTAACAATGGAGAAAAATAAAATGGTTTAATATCTACAATACAGTTTGAGTCACTTAAATGTACTGCAATCATTCTTTTTACCATATTCTAAGATGCTGTATGCACTCATCTACCAATTACTACTAACTGGTGTCAATAACAATCAACAAAAGCCAAATGAAGCCATAAAGGTTATGTTCTCCAGTCAGTGCCAGTGACGAAAGCACTGGCTAAGATCTGGAGTTGGTCCCCGGGCGCTATAAATGGCTGCCCACTGCTCCCTTGAGGGGTGGTTTAAATGCAGAGAATGAATTTCGCTACATTTATGTTTGTAACAAAGTACATTTACCTTACCTTTAAAGTAAATAAGGAAGCCCTTATAAAATGCCAACAAAACAAACACACAAGCTTACCAACCACAACAGCTTAGAATACAATTAAAAAGGAAAGAGTGGCCTAGCTTAGGTCTTCAGTATACTACGTGTACAGTACAGCTGCAGCATGGCTTTGAATCCTGCCCATTGCTCTCTCCAATATATTTCCCCAAAATATCAATTAAATATCTATAAACATTTTTCTTCACACATTCAGTGGATTTGGCCCGGTAGGCACCCGATACATCCTCAATCACTCACTAATTAATTCCACTATTCGAAACTAACGGCATACATCGATTTAAATAAAACAGAATGTTCGTGTAAAAAGTACATAGATAGCTACGTGTTAAATCTGATTCAGACATTCGAATTCCTCACACTCACCCATCCTTGTCCTCGTAAGCATCCCTGATCGTTGCGCTTACTTCCATGTATCTCTAAATGGACGACAAAACATGTAATTAAATCAACGTTTACATTGTCAAATGTTCTTGTAATGAAGACTAAATTATATGTTCATTTCAAGGCTACCCTTTACACAGGTGGACAGATGTAATGTTTCATAATGATACGTAAAATACAGTACTTACATCCAACATGGCTCTCGTTCGATGGTCTGAGTTTATTTGTTCGCGTAACTGTTTTTCAGGGACAATGAACAAACATTAGTTAACAGAGACAGAAACTGGAACAAACTCCATTCTGTTTATTTGTACTTGTTAGCGTAATTCTACTGTAGTTAGTTAGCTAGTTAATGTAATTTGTTAGCTAATAATACAACTGGCTAAACTAGTTGCTTGAATGCAACAACGTTACTGTAGGTCGCTAGTTGGTAGTTATAATGGTGATATTTAATTGGTCACTCTAAACACAATAATAATGAATTCCCTGTAGTGCTACTGTATCTGCCAGGCAGATGGGAATTTGGTTCAAGCTCGCCAAAATTGTTTTGCTTTGAATAGTTAGCATTATCTAGCTAGCAAATAGCAATAAATGATAGAACATACTGTGGTTTTTTTATGCATCATTTCCTTTGTTTTGGCATCCAACAACCTCTCTTTCTCTTCGTGGTAACGACGTTGTTGTTCTAAAATCGTCTCCATTTTTATTCCCTAACAGACAAATTTAAAACGACTTTTAACAAAAAAAAATGCAGTCAAACTTCGGCTAGGTTACTTGCTTATTATCAATGGCGCATGTTGCAAAGAAAACGTTTCACCATTTATTCAGCGCGTCGGGAAATATCGTTTACATCCTTTTGGTTCCGCTATGCTCAGTGAGCTTTTGTGTGTGTCTTTTTTGATAGGGATATAATCGTTTGACATTCGCCAACATGCTTCCTATGAATTTTACCATCTGACCTCCTTATATTTTGTTTATATGCTCGTTTATCGATTACATTAGCGATTTGGCAATAAACTGACTCCACATAAATTATATAGACTGACGCTGAGACAAGTACAAAAATATTGTGCAGTCAATCGTGAGTGACTTTATTAATCTATTAAGTTATGTTTTATTAACTTTAGTGAAACCACTTCAAGTAGCTCACCTAGCTCACCTGCATTGATTTTAATTTATTTTAAATTTATCTTTTCGAAATAATCAAATGTAAAAACTTCAGAAATTCACACAATAGAGTAACATGATAGTTGTAATTATGACACGTTGTAGTCACGTTTCAGCTAAGCGTTATTCATCTACTGTTATTTATTGTTACTCAATTTTAACAATAAAACATAATGCTCACACACGCACACTCATACACACTCACACAAACAATATTTAGTTGCGCGCTCTCGTCTTCAAAAAAAATGAAGAGCGCGCACTCAGAGGCGGTCCGGTTAACATTCTCCAGCAGCCAGTCTGAACGGATAACGAAAGCGAACGGAGAACCAAATCGAATAGAACGGCCGAGCAATACACGGGATATACTTCAGGGGTTGATAGCAAATTATTTGCATCGACCGTGTCTGCGTCAACTGTTTGGAAGGTAATCTCATACTGAAACATTGTAATAACTGTGCTTTGAAAGTAACGTTTAAAGAGCCGATGGCCCGAGAGGAGAACGATATCCTCATTGGGGGGAGGGGAGGGGGTGGGGAAGGGGGGTAGGGGTAGTGTTTTGTGTCTTTTGTGCGCAGACGGCTCTTCTTGATGTGGGCATTAGGTAGAAAGCTTCACGGCGAATATTTTACTCAAGCTGCTGCGAACGATTTGTCTTGCGTGTCTTTGTAGACTAGATGTCTTATGACTAGGGTCTTCGTAAAGGGATCTGTGGCACATGATGGTTCTCCGATTACCGTTGTGGGGCTAATGTTTTAGGCCTCCTCAATTACGTGGGGTACACGCAATGTGAAGGCTGCTTCCCCTGCAGTATACTGGATCAGTTATTCTGACAGCCGTGACAACAGGGATTATTTACACAACAAAAGAAAAATTGTCTCATCCTTATCTATATTTGTATGGATAGTTAGACCTTCAGCACTGAATTTGTCACTTTTAAATTGTTAAATAAATAATAAAGAGGTCACCAGTTTAAAGGAAGAACACAGAAAGTGTGATTTTATTTTTATGTTTAATCCAAGGTCCTGGCATTTATTGCACGTTGTTGATGATCATATTGCACTATAATTTCAATTGTTAATATGTTTAATGTGTCAAAGGGATCGGAATTAGTAAAGTCAATGCAATCTATAAAATAATCTAATGGAATGTTGTTCAATGGATACTGGATGGTAATAATCACTGTATGGTAACTGCACTTTGCATTCACTGAAGATCACATGCAAGTAAAGCAATTGGCGACCTTGTAGGAGGAGCTTTTATTGTGTGACTGTTGTGTGAGCTGAACCAAGGCGACGTTGTCCCAGCCTTCTTATTTTAATGACCTTTAAAAGATCTAAGCGCTGATGTGCCTGTACGATATGATGCAATATAACTTTGTGTCCGAAGGGAAATTTGTCTTGGACAAATGCTGCAGTTCACCCCCCCAGAGCATCAACACACCGTAGCACACAACACAGTCATATCCAGCACCTTACATGTGTGTATATGGTTGTGGTGGGTGTGTGTGGGGGGATTAATTGTTATGGTTGTGACTGGATGGCCACCTGTAGTAGTTTTGTTTTCAGTAATGTGCTTCCAGCAGAATAGCTACTGACTGAAGGACGATCACTGAATCAGCAGGAACCTCACCTTCAGTTGTAGTCTGGATTACGGAGTCTGCTGTGTATAAATTGCAGTGGAGAAACCTCCAAACCTCTGCTAACCTGTGTGTATGCGTGCCTACACACAGAGCCAGGATGTCCAGCGAGGTGCAGCCCAGCTCGAGGCCGGACGCCAGCCCAAACACCAGCGGGGGAAGCTCGGACGCTGAGCAGAGAGAGCTGGCCCCACCAGGCCAGGCACAGGCACAGGGGCGGGAGAGAGATCCGACAACACCGAAGAAGAAAGAGGCCAAGATATCCAGCAAGACTGCTGCCAAACTCTCCACCAGCGCCAAACGGTAGACCCGCTGCTCTGTTGTTATTCTTTTCTAGTCTAATCTTTGCAGTCTGTGTAAATTAAGTGGCCTTGATGGTGGTTCTAAAAAACAAAATAGACAGGGAGGCACTTATATTTTAGTGGAATTTCTTTGCAATACAGTTCAATCTCACCAGTGGTGTATATTCACTGAGAGCCAGTGATTTACTTATTACACACTATGATAACGAGTTGATACGGAATCAGAAACACGTTGAGGCAGTGGGTGTATTTGAGCTATGAATAGGTTATTATACAGTTAATGGCCAGTTTGTTCGGTACGTCATTCCATTCAGAGACATGGCATTGCTCCTCTAGACAGTGAATCACATAGCCGTGGCTTGCTGGTAAAAAAAAACAGGCATCGAAGCATTCAGTTACTGTTTGATTGACTGTTAGAATGCGTGACACAATAGTCGGTGCCAGGCGCCTGTTGGAGTATCTCAGTAACTAATGCCCTCTTTGGCTTTACATGGCAGACAGTAGCTATGGTTTACAGAGAATGGTGAGACAAACAAAAAATATCCACTCTGCAGCAAAACTGGGGGTGAAAAGGGCTCCTGGTTAGAGAGAGTGTAGGATAATGGCAAGAATGTCAAAAGGCGCCCCACGAACAGACAGATAATGACACATTGGTGTGCAAAACCACAGTGCGCAAGTTGTCAGACCTTGTCTTGGATTGGCTATGGCAGCGGAGAACAACAGCAGGTTCGACTGCTATCAGCGTGAAACAAAAAGAAGTATGTCTTTTTCACACGATCAGATACAGCATGCCTATATATTTGAGGAGTGGAAAAACATTGCTTGTTCTGACAAATCCTTGTTCAGTTTGAGTGGCCTGAGCCGCCACAGGTCTAAACCCAACGGAGCAAATTTGTGATGAGATGGAACTGGCCTGTCGGCAGCACCGCCTTCCAATCGAAAGCAGCGGAGAGATGACATCGCGTTTGAATCCCACGTAGAATCCCCCACTCTCAATTATTTAGGCTTTTCCACAGGCGTTAGGGTGGTAGATGGGTGTGCCTAATAAGATGTCTACTGAGTGTAAAATGCAATGTACCGCGGTACAGAGAGAGTACCCATGGATGCGTGAACATCAGAAAGGGAGACCTGCATGTTCTGATTGGTCCATTTCCCCTGGAATCCCTTGTTCCTTTCCTTGTTTACCCCCCCCCCATCCACACTTAGCGGCCTGCGCCCTCACTAGTGAAAATGTACACTCAGGAGAAAACACTGGCAAAGTGACACAGCGCGCTATGCAGTGAAACAACTCACTCCTTAACCATGGTGATTGTATTACAGTTAGATAGACCAATGTGGAAAAAAACCAAGTATTTTTTCCATGCCTGTAGTGGGGTACAAGGATTTACCCTCAGTCAGATCACGAACAAGCGTTTATTATCAATACAACACACACACGTACACACAGAGGAGCGGAGGGATTGTATGCTCTGTCGTTTGTTCTGTTCTCCCTCGCTCACCAGCTCCCTGAGGTGTTGTGCCTGCCTGTCAGTGTTCATCCGTTTGCGTGCGTGTGCCTGCGTGTGTTTGTTTGTGTACGCGCCCCTCCACTGCGTGGCATTTGAAAAGGAACAAGCCGACAGCAAAAGCAATGACGGATGAAAAAAACAAAGGAAACACCTGAGGTCCTCCTGCGCCCTCGGCAGTGGTAGTCCGTCGTAGTGCCGGACGACAGGGTGCCATTTCTGTGTTGTGACGCTCCAGCGTCTCCCGGTACTGGAGGGCAGCTTGTTGTTGTCCTCCCCCCTGGCTGCAGTTAAATGTGTGTATTGCTCATGTAGCAGATTGGTTCAACGGTTGGGAGCATTTACGGCCAGGGGCCAATAACGAGCATCTCACACTAGCAGTGCACATCTAGGATGGATCTTGCCTTTATAATCAAAATAAACTGGATTATTCTGTATGGGAACATCTAATTTCAATTAGAAATCCTAGTCTGATGCATTTGGATTTATCTCAATATAGGTTATGATTATGAATAAAAGAATGCAGTTAGCTGTCAGTATTGGGTAAGTGTAGTATTACGTCCTTGAAATACTATCAAGTATTATATGACTCCCATTGTGGTGTGATATGTTACAAATTGGTATATGTATGTTGAAGAAAAGAACAGGGTGTAACATATTGACTTGCTGACATAATACACAGACCTAGATTAATTAGTACACACACATGATTAATAAACAGAAAAAACAAATCTATTTTGGCTCAGGAGCACTGCTTTCGAACCTGTAATGATAGAAAATCTCCACAGTGCATTTTTAATGGATGGTAAGGTAAATTGTTGAAAAATACAAAAACATCACTTCTCAAAGCAAATCATTGGCATGGATATTTAATGATCAGTGCTGTCTACTGTATCTATGTTGTGTATATCGCTAGAACATGAAGCCTGGTCTGATACTGTCTGATCATGAAATTGAACCACTGTTTATTTAATATTTCAGCTATAGAAGTATTACCAACAGTTTGCCAGAGGAACAGGATGAATTCTAATTTTAAATTCCCCTTCGTTGGGTCAAGACCGTATATTAAATTAACCTCACACATCATGAAATATGGTGTTTGTGTAAACCAGGCACAGAGACAGAGGAAGGAAGTATGGGATGCACAGGGAGAGAGAGAATCTGAACGTAGTCAACCGCGAGTCATTACCAACCTCGACTCAATCTCAGCATCGGTATCAATGTGTCCAGATAGCATATGGAACTCTCACACAGAAGTGCCAGTCTAAAGTCAATATCAATTTCCACCAGCCCATGAAACTAGGTGAGGAATTCAACACTGGGTTTCTATGTTGGTACATACAGCCTGACAGGACGTATTGTTGTACGTCGTCACAACGCAAGGAGTTCTTTAGTAAATCAATGAGCTGTTCAGTTTTTACACTTACAGATTGATTTTCCTGGCAGGATTTAAGAAACGTGTGTGCTCGCACATAGCAGTACATTTAACTCAAATGTAAATCATGTGTTCCTTGTCCTTTCCAGGATTCAGAAGGAACTGGCTGAGATAACCTTGGACCCACCACCTAACTGCAGGTAGGAGCTTGTTAATTGTCTTGATGGTACTCTGTGCTAGCCTGCGTATCTTTGTGTATTTTGGCATTTGTTGACACTCGTGGCAAAGGAGAGAGGATTGCAAATAGTCTGTGCTATAATAATTTATGTTATGCTGGCTGAGTGAGTCACATGATTGGTATACTGATAGATATGTTACCGTGGCACTGCATTTACAAGGCGGTTTGTCCTGACCTAAGAGTAAATACACCAATCAGAGCTTTCTGAGGGGCTGGAGTAGAAAGACTGAATTGATTGACCTGATTGGCCAGAATGGCAACTACTTGGATTCTCTAGTAATGTTGCTTGCAGCTTGCATATCTGCTCTGAAACCCGTGAAACACAGACTGCCTGAACATTTGGTGTTAAAGACTCTACAAGACACCTGTCATTCAAGGCTTTCTGCGTTTTAACATTGTGTAGGTTTCGGGTGAGTCAGCATTTGTTGTCAGAGGAACAGATGACTCATGGGAGTAGAGTTTGTGCCAATGCATTTTTGTGTGTGTATGTGTATGTGTGTGTGTGTGTGTGTGTGTGTGTGTGTGTGTGTGTGTGTGTGTGTGTTGTGTAAGAGCAAAAGAGACAGAGAAAAGGTTTGTGTGAGATAAAAAAAGGCGTTGTGGGTGACGATAGAAAATCAAACTTTGAAACGTTCTAAAAACACTCCATACGCTGTAAAAAATGTTTTTCAAACCATTTCCCTTGCAGCTCC
>JACXGM010006346.1:14283-33230 GCA_016801145.1 Umbra pygmaea | reverse complement strand
GTCGAGGTGTCCATGAGCAAGACACCTAACCCCAGCTGCTCCCGACGAGCTGGCTGGCGCCTTGCATGGCTGACACCGCCGTCGGTGTATGAATGTGTGAATGAATGGGTGAGTGTGAGGCAATGTAAAGCGCTTTGGTGGCCATGGTTGGTCAGAAAAAGCGCTATATAAATGCAGTCCATTTACCATTTACCATTTAAATAGGAGATGCAGTGACACCTCACTGCGATTCTGCTCAGAGTTAGGGACGCGCGTCCAGCAACACGTCATGTCTTCAGGCTCACGGAAGGCGTGCCTGAGAGGGGATGTTATTTTTCTGGGTCAGCTGGGAGTTGGAGTTCCTGGGTTATTGTGTTAATGGTTGTTTGTTTTGACTTCAGTTTTTCTCTTTGGGCAGCTGGACAAGAGCAACTGAGCACGCTCCTGCCAGTGTGCAAGGAAGCTGTTGATCCTATTATCTGTTGCCTGATCAGCAGAAAAGGCTGTACGGGAGTGTTGACGAGGGAGGGAGGAGTCAGTGGGCGGGGACTATAGCAGCTCAGTTCGTACTGTAGGGGGAGGAGGGAGAGCTCAATGTTTATTTGGTGGTGTTAGTGTCGTATTAGATTAGCGGGTCACCCTCCCAGCTACAAACAGGGCCTACTAACACCCCTATCATACACCCTGCATCCCTCTCTTTCTCTCTCTGTCTCTGTTCTCAATCTTTATTGTTTATCTGTTTTCAGTTTCTCCTCCCCCATCCACTCCTCCCCATTTTTCGTGTCCTGAACATTAATAAACATGGTAAATACACGTCACCCACAATACACACCAACAGGGATCGCAGGCCAGTGGGTGGTCTCGTATGGGGCTCTGCTTAAGGTTAAATATCTTTAATCCAACCAGGCTGGAAAACTAAACATTCTCCCCAGCCATCCTCCTCTTCTACCCCCCCAACTCTGCCTCACATCCCTTCATCCTTTCTCCATTCTCCTCATAGCTTTGCTTTTTCACACTGGCTTACTCTTCACTTTTAGGCATTTTTTTATTCCTGCACTAGTTCGTTTATTCATTCAACTGAGGTTTTGTGTCTGATAAAGCACCTGTAAATTGGATAAACCCATTATTTCACCATAAAAATAGAGTAGAGCAACAACAACGAAAACCGTATAAATGGCCGTGTCCAGTTCCTACTAACTCTGTCTTGTCAGCAGCTCCGCATCTCCTTGGACAGATGCAGGATGGTGAGTGGCGATCACATGGTTCATCCAATCACATGACTCAAGAGAGAGCCAATTCTTTTCGCACTGCTCATCCAACACGGAAGCCTTTGGTCAGATCATGCGTGGGATGATTGCACTCACCAACTATACTTATGCGATTGAAATTATAGGTGCCCGACCTGCACACAAGGAGTCGCTGAAGTGTGACGTGTCAAGGTAGATAATGCGACTTATCCATCCCAAATCTCAGGCAACACTATGCCAATTTGCACTGCCTTGTGCTTGGAGGTCCGGGCAAATTGGAGAACCCGTAGTCAGGCTTGAACCACTGACTCTCATGATGTACACTGTCCTGCAATGCAGTGACTTAGCCCACTATGACACGTGGACCCCCCGCGGCAGTTCTTCTTAACTTGATGATAGAGGGGAGTTATTGGGAGTGCAATTACATCTTACAGAATCAACTTCCTGTGCAGAGCCTGACCAGAGGGTCTCTCCCTCTATCATCTAATCAATGTTTTACCCAGCCACAGCCAGCCTCAATCTAGTAAAGATGATATTACAGACATATCAGTCATAGTCTTATCTCTGCCGCCCCCACAGCCCCCCCCCACCATCCCAGATAACAGGAAGATTGCGTCCCCTGTCATGTCTTCAAAAAGACCAGATAAGAGCCACATTTAATCAGCAGGCTCAATGATTTGGTGTACACTTTGCATGCATTTGCTAGTCAAAGTGCCTTGAAATGATGCACCAGGTGTCTACCTGCATCTGCCACGGCCCCTGCTGCAGCCAGCCCAGCCAGAAAGAGTGAGTGTAGTCGATGAGCAGGTAAACACTGCTTTCAATATGCTTGGGCCAGAGCTTCTCTACCGGCTCACTCCCATTGATACATCAGTGGCTTACCAACCAAATTAACGGACTGGCAGTGGGTGGGGCCACAGAACTGCTCCGCCAGCCTCTACATACGTTTGGGGCTGTGGTGTGGCAGGGTGGTGTGGGGGATTGGTTAGAGGGAGGACAGGGAACATGGGCATTACGATGAGCACACTGAGACTCCAAACTGTTTGGGTTTGGGCTGCCCACGAGAGCCTGGGGACATATAAGTGATAGCAGGGCAATGGAAATGCAGACCTAGCTGTTTGAATCTCACTTCCATTACCTCGTAACGTCCCACCAGTGAGTTTAAATGGCTGCTTGATGTGTTAAGTAGGCGGGCATGAATGTAATGTAGTAGGTATGTGTTTTATTTGCTATGCTGACATTTAGAACGGTTCATGATAGAAAAGTGTTCCTGGAAGCTATTCTACAGCCTCATTCAAACATTAGACAATTCTCTCAGTGGGCTTTTTTATTTCAACGATGTGAAGGGCCAAACTCACAGAGCTAAACTGTTCCTGGGGAGATTTGAACTCCTAACCTGGGGATCCTCAAGGCCTTAGTTCTGTAGTGCGGGGATAAAAAATTAAACCCCGCCCTTCCCCCACGACGATGGCTGTCCATCCAAAAGCCGTATGTTTGGCCTAATTGCTGTGAGCTGGGGTCCAGGGCCGGGACTGGGAACCGTAAATCTATCAGTGTTATACAGGCAATGTTTTCTCCAGATGTAGATGGAAGATTTCATCCCTTTGTAATTAAGCGGTACAGCCCAGGGTGTCATATGGTTTTTATTGGGGCCCTCTGGAAAAAATCATTTGGCACCTTGTTTTCTCATCATGCCATTGATTCTTGTATAAAAGAGGGGATAAATTGGAGAGAAGTAAAAAAAGGGAAAGGAAAGGATAGAAAATCAAATCTCCTGTTTGAATTTGTGTATAAAAACGACTGCGTATTGATTTAAGAGACGGGGGGGATACAGAGGGTCACGGCACTCTTAGGCAATCAAAGAGATTTTCTCAGACAGAAAATAATATTAAAAAGGAAATAAAAAGATTCAATTAGACCACAGAAGTTTTCCCAAATGTTGTGGGTTCCCCCTGGTGTCATCAATTTCACCTGCGCTCTACTTCTTGCTCATTAAATGAATGGCTGAGAGAGTTCAGGACTAGGGAAAAGTAGGCTGTTCAACTTCTCAAGGACACCGCTAGTTTATGGCCTTTACGTTCCCTCATAACTAACTAATGCTCAGAATAGATTAACAGGATTTTCTTTTTCTTTCCATTAGCCCCGCCCATGCCTTCATAACCAGTCACCCCCACCTCACCCTATTTCGTTTATGTGGCAAACTTTAGGGTCAAACTTTCAAACTTAGGGGTTGCACTTTCTGAGGTGGGTGTTTTTTACTAGCCACAGCTGTTGAAAACGCAGTGGGGGGTGGAGCTTTTGTTGAGAATAAGCGGTTTCACACATTTGTGTTTTATAAAGCCCTTTTCAGTTGCTGGCTGATTTACGGAGCTGTGCTGTCCTCTATGATAGCCTCTCTGTGAGCTCACATCAGAGCATGTCTCACCACAGCCTCTCCCAGAGACCAGGCCTGCTTCCACATTACTGACAACTGCTCCTCTGCTCTTTCCAGACCCACAAACCCCACTTAAAACAGCACCACATTCAATCAACCCCAGGCTGAACGTTAGGGCCCTCTGCATGATTCAAACTGGATCTTCACAGATGGCCCATCTCTGTCACTACGCAGGAATGTCCTTAATTTATGCCTGTATAGTTGGAAGTGTCTTGTCTGAGTAATTCGAACCATAAGCACTGTCTGTGCTACTGTATTACGAGGTTTCTGGGAGCAAATAAATTATGCTGTGTGCTAAACAAATGGATCTATGAGCCTTCACGCAAGATCTGCTATGCAAATTATTATTCAAATGATCAATATATTAATTTAAGCAATTGAACAGTAGTGAGCGTCTTATGAGTTTCTTGAATTGGGCTTTATTAAATATTTGTTGATGTTACACATGAGAGTAGCTTATATTAAATCTTGCTGCAGCGTTTCCCAACGGGCTAAGATGGCCACCAACATAATTCCGTCTGTGGTTCTCCTTCGTTCTCCTGACGCATCTCTGGTGTCTCAGGACTGTTCTTCCCAACACCATTTCACACATGAGTTATCAGAGCCCAGCTCATTGTTAGAGTTGATTCCCTCCATATTGCCAACTAATATCCCACTTTTTTCAGTCAGCATCCCTGCAGGAAATGCTTTTGTTCCTGAATGTCTGGGAATAGGAGTTCCTGTGTACATTAAATGTAGTTCCTTCTTCATGAAAATGAAATGTAGACCCTTTTTATTCTTCGTAGATAAATCTGACAAGGTTTTTTCTCAATTCTTCCATTTCATAGCGCTGATATATGCTCCTTTGAACTTTTGCAACGATGAAATGTCAAAATGACTGCAGTTTCAGGGATATCAGATAGAATAAAGATGCAGTCAGTATTATAAGAGTGAGGAGCCAAATTATTTCAAATCCCTCAGAACATGAAACAACCCTCCAAAACTTTGATTGTTCTCAGGACCGGCTGTTTGTACTGACTTCCTGCTGGAGAGTGGGTTTTAAAACACCTCATCTCTCTCAATCCAAATGGGGCTTATTATTCAATTTTTATCAATTTTCAGCTATTCCCCCATTTTCTGTCATGGGTTTGTTCATGGTGGACTCGTAGACCAAAAACAGTTTGGAACTATTTGTGTTACCCTTCTGGAATCCCGTTTGATCAGAGAAAAGTCCATTTTTTATTGGTCCTTTTCTGTGGGGAGGTAACGTGTACTGTACCATCATTATGATAGCACATACGAGGAGGCCTGGCCACAGAGGTGACTGATATACACACACAGAGGGAGGGACTGGATGGAAATATATGGAGGTTGGTTTGAAGTTATTGCGAACTTGTAGCAGTACATTCTAGATATAGATTCCTGTACTTTACAACCTTAAGTAGTGGGGTTTGGTGAGAGGGTCTAACCCGTCTTCCATCTGGAGGGGGAGTTTAGTGCCTTTCAAAAGAGGAGCCTCAGCAATGGAGTATTCCCAGTGTTCAACTTAACTTTTAAATCATTAAACATGATGAAGCCATCTCCGCAAACTCACGGGTTTATATACGAAAATCAAACACCATCTGCCATCTCTGATCAGAGGCAACAGCCATCAGGCCAGGGTTACGAACAGGAAAAGCCATTAACTGCCAATCACAGCATCGATCGACGAGCCAGTCCACCACTACCATCAACCCCCCACCCACCTCGACACACACACACAGAAAGTAAAATACACACAGAGTAACTTCCCCATAAGAAACTTCCTCTGTACTGGGTTATACTAGTCAGCATTTGGAGGGTAAATAAGTCATCAAAGGAATGTGGTCTCCCCAGACTCTTCTCCTTGGATTTTGTTTCAGCATTATCTTCTGAATGATCTCCAGATGGGCTGTTTGCTTCAACCAAGGTTGTCCCTGTCTCTTCACCTTGGCTCTGCGTTAGCTAAAGGAGAGTCACGCTGCGGAAGAGATTGTTCGTTTAGAAACTGCCGTGCCATCTGCCTATCTTCCAATCCACCTCAATGATCTGTGCCTGGATGTGTTAGTGAGGGCGGGCGCTCCACCCGTCCACTGGCCCCATCCACACGTTTGGAGTCCAACATCAGATAAAACGGGAAAACTAATAGAGTCAGCACAGGACAAAAGAAAAAAAACAGAAGGGATTGATTTTTTTCCCCCATTTTCAACGGCGTCGTTAGGACTAAGGGTCATTAGAAGAATATTTACCTACTTCCCAGCTTAATAGAGATGCGCTGTATCAGGGAGTGATCGGTGCATAGGTCAGGGCTGGGGGGAGCAATTAAAGTCTATGGATCCAAGAGGCCTGGGTCCGTCCCATTGTGTGGGCTGGAGGCACCAACTGATAGGTGAGCTAAAAGCTAGGGAAAGGCAATACATATTGAACATGGCCATATTCATTTATTGAGCCATACTACAAATGAACTAGAGCTGCATTAGTCAAACAGATGCTCACACACACACACACACACACACACACACAATATTCAATACGAATACACACAACCCATAACACTCATTTGTGTTTTGCACTGTAAGGGTTATGTTTGCTTTTCTACCAATACTGTTCATATTTCAAAGTAGTCTTGCTATCAAAGCAGTGTACTTATGTCTTTCTTTACCTCCGTCTTTTTCCCAATTCACCGGTCTTCTCTCCGGCCACACAATAGCGGGTTCCCATGCCGGCATGATGAATGTGGTCCAGGGCGCTCGCTCTCCATCTGTGGTGGCCTCAACGGCTCATGGGCCCTGGAAGGGAGGCCTTACGGAGGGCACAGATACTAACCAGACTAGCCGTTTTCCTCGTCCTGCTCATAAATATTTGTGTGGCTGATTTATAAACACTGCTGCTAGGGACCAGATCAAAGTGAACTGTAACCATTATATTAAACCAGGGCTTTTCACAACCTAGCCTTACGACACACCATGCTTACAGCTTTTGAAGACAAAGCCAAATATCACTGGACATATTGGCAACTGTATTAAGCGGCTCTGTTAGGTTAAACCTGGGTGTTGGATCTAATTTGACTCCAGATCTAACAACACTAAACTAGAAGCTCTTTATAAAAAGTTGAGCAGCCATCTGTAGCACTTTGCTGGAGACTAAACTCAGGTGATGTCAGATTGTTTTGTGTGTCTTTAACCAGCAAATGACATGTTGCGCTGTAATGCAGGAGTGCAGAAATAATGAGTCAGTGTGTCCCAGAGAAGGAGCAGACGGCTGCACGGGTTGGTTCAGGCGGCCAGCCGGTCACAAAGACCAGGCCCCTTCCTTCAAACAGAGGGGGAAGGGTAGGGCGATCAGGGTAATCTCTGGCGTGGGATAGCTTTATGTTTCCTAGCTTGGACAGAGATCTAGAGAGACTGATATCCACAGTTTCAAGCACCTATTCAGAAGCCGGCTCCCCTAGTGGGCTCATTGGGAACTGCAGTTTGCTTGCCAAAATGTTTCATAGACAAAAATGAATTTGGGAAGATCTCTTTACTTAGTCCATTTTATTATTTATAAATTTATTTTTAAAATATGTACTTATAATTATATGAAGTGTTGAGGGCAGCTTGCAAATATCTCTGCCACAATGAATTGTGGAATAAATGTCTCCCACTGAAAACGGCTACCAATGCGCTAAACCCTCTGGCCACTGAATTGGTCAAGGGGAGGGCAGACATTCCTCACCTTTACATAGTGTTTACACTCTCCGCTCTCATCCAAAGCCCCCAAGGCCTATCTCAGAGAGGTAGGAGGGCCGTGAGGATGCATGTCAGCTGACCTGTGTGGATAATTCCAGAGACATAAAGCCTTTCCCAGTGGTGATTCCCCATTTGTCCTAAAAATAGCTGAATAAACAATGGCTCAATCAACAGGGTGCCCAGCCCAGCTATAGGCAGCCAGGCAGGGGGAGAGTGGTTATGGGCTACATGGCTGCTAAACAGACTGTCCATCTGTGGCCGCCTGGTACCCTGGTTCACAGAGAACATGGTGTTACTGTTTGCACTGCACACTTCACCTTATCCTTTACATAACACATACTCAGACAGACAGCCACTCTATCTGGCTCTCTCACACTCTGTCACAGACAAAATACTTCTGCAAAGACTCCTGCTGTACCCTCTGGGCTTTTTGATTGGTCTGTGCATACCAACAGCTTCTTTGACGTGATTGGTCTGTGTATTACATCAGCTACTATGAGGGTATTTTATTTTGTCTGTGTATGTTTGGTTGTACAATTGTTTGCAAAGGACTGATCAAACTTGAACAACCAGTTGTTTTAATGGAAATCTACATGTGAGGACTTGTTCAATCCCACAGCAGCACAGAATTGGACCGACCATAGGAGTCCTTAACACATATAAACATATCCTTAAAACATATAAACATATCCTTAAAACATATCAACATATCCTTAAAATATATCAACATATCTTTAAAACATATTAACATATCCTTAAAACATATCCTTAAAATGTATAAACGTATACTTAAAACATATCCAAGTATTCTTAAAGCATTTCAACATATACTTAAAACATATCCAAATATTATTTATTCTTATTCTTTTTTCTTAAAACATATCAACATGTCCTTAAAACATATAAAAATCTCCTTAAACATAACAAAATATCCTTCAAAAATATCAACATATCCCTTAAACATATCAACATATCCCTAAAACCTATCAACATATCCTTAAAACATATCAACATAACCTTAAAACATATCAACACATACTTAAAACATATCAACATATCAACATATCTTTAAAATATCAACATATCCCTAAAACAAAACAACATACCCTTAAAACATCAACTTATCCCTAAAACAACATACTCCTAAAATAAAATGACATGCCCTTAAAACACATCAACATATCAACATATATTTAAAACATATCAACATACCTAAAACAAAACAACATACTCTTAAAACCTATTAACTTTTTAAAAATCCATAAAATCTATTAACATAACCTTAAACATTTAAAAATGTCCTTAAAACATATCAACATATCCCTAAAACAAAACATACCCTTAGAACATATCAACATATCCCTAAAACAAAACAATATACCCTTAAAACATATCAACCTATCCTTAAACATTTAAAAATATCCTTAAATTCTTTCAAAATATCCTTAATTATTAAAAAATATCCTTAAAACTTATCAACATATCCTTAAACATTAAAAAATATTTTTTAAACATTTAAAAATATTCTTAAAACATATCAACATATCCCTAAAACATATTACTGCTGAAGTGTGAGTGGAATGCAGGTTGACCCTGGCCAGGTAGACTGGCGTTCTCTGTTCTGCATGGGGGAGGGGGTTTGTGTACTGTGTGTGAGTGAGTGAAAAGCAGACAGCTTCTCCCCAGTGTGTCTGACAGTGGGAATTGAGTTCAAAGCCCTGCTGGAACATCACAGAGCAGAAGCTGAGTGAGGCAGACGAGCCAGGCCATGGTCTGGGAAGGGTTACTGAATTATTACTGATGGTTTCAGGGTAACTGTCCGACTGCAGGTCTGGGGAATATTAATCATTTATTTGATTGTCCGCATGTGCTGATTAATCAATCTGAAGGAGATCTGCAGGATTAACTAGCCTATTATTTCCTTGTAAGAACGGATAAGAGATAAGACTTTAAAATATCATGTTCCATTCATCATTTATTTTTAGTCCCCTGCTGATGAGGGCGAAATAAAAACTGAGGTGAGAAGAAGCATAGCAGCAAGAAAAGGGAAGAGCTGAGGAAGAGAGAGATGGGAGGAGTGAGGGAGGGAGGAGAAGGGGTTTTCAGCTTCAACCAGGAGGAAAAAGAATAGCAGTTTTAGGTTGTTCAGAGGAGGGCAGGAACGGACTGTACTGGAGAGACCTCATGGAGACGTACAGACCCAGATAATCTTTCCCTTTGAATGCAGCCACTGAGAGAGACAAAGGACACAGAGAAACAATACAACCAGGAAGTGGATATCTGTCCGTGTGTCTGTACATGGGGAGGGGCAGGGGCTGCTGTAGTGGACTCTTGCCCTGCTCCCTGTCCTCGGTAAGTTCAGCTTAATACAACAATGGCAGAGTTCCTGGGTGTAGCCCCACCCACACCGTATTCACTCTATAAATTCTCAATCCGCCGACTGTTTAATGTGTTATGTCATGTGGTAATTCCTTTGATTCCGACATACCTCCGTTTGTAAGTACAAGAGGCATTCAAAGGGCTGTGGTTACTTTACAAGCATGGCGCCCCCGGCGCTTTGGTACCGAATGCATGGCAGGGATAGTGAGAGAGCGGTAGAGAGAGAGGAGCGGTGGTTAGAAACTGTATATAGTTCCCATTACTCCTCTGCCAAGCATACTCCCTCTAGCCTCTGGTCGGGCAGGCAGCAGCAAAGAGGAACAGGAGAGAACCCTGAGCTGACAACGGCTCAGTAAAATCCCTGCCCAGGGAAAACCTCACTTTTAAGAAGTTCTATGTATTGGTACTTTGAATAACGTTGTTGATTTGTCCAATCTTCATATTTTTTGCTAAATTGACATTGGGAGTTAAATAACAATACATAAACTACACATTAAACCTGACTATAAAAGGATAATCACTACTTCCTCATAGAGGATGATGTCATACTCTCAAGGAGGATGAGCTGGCAGATCATTGGTCTAGAGGGGGATGACATGGCCAATCCGTGGACCACTTGCATGCATATTATCAAGGCATATGCTGTTGTTGTGGTACACCTTTACCATTCCAACTGAGAAGTTTTTAACATAATAAATGAACATATATATTTTATTGTGATGGAAAATAATTTTTCTCATTTTATAAACTAAGTAGTTTTAATTATGCACTCTCAGCAGGTTTTTAACACTTTCCTCCTATGTTTCAGATTAGTGCTCACCATGCAGGTTACCTTACAATTATTGAACAAGAGGTTTACCTAATCAACTAACAGGATGGAAATAAAATGGAGGTATGGTTTGTGACTGATACAAGTGTCTATGCAGTACAGTTGGTAGTGTGATGTGATACAGGGAGTATATGCATTGGTGTGATGACATTCAGGGAATATAGATGCCAGGCAGTGTGATTTCAGTAAAGCTGTATAGGCAGTGTGATGCCATACAGGGTGTATAGGCGCTAGACAGTGTGTTGTCATACTGGGTGTATTGGCAGCGTGTTGTCACACAGGGTGTATAGGCGCTAGGCAGTGTGTTGTCATACTGGATGTATAGGCACTAGGCAGTGTGTTGTTATACTGGATGTATAGGCGCTAGGCAGTGTGTTGTCATACTGGATGTATAGGCGCTAGGCAGTGTTTTGTCATACTGGATGTATAGGCGCTAGGCAGTGTTTTGTCATACTGCATGTATAGGCACTAGGCAGTGTGTTGTCATACTGCATGTATAGGCCCTAGGCAGTGTGTTGTCATACTGGATTTATAGGTGCTAGGCAGTGTGTTGTCATACTGGGTGTATAGGCGCTATTCAGTGTTTTGTCATACTAAATATATAGGCGCTAGGCAGTGTGTTGTTATACTGGGTGAATAGGCGCTAGGCAGTGTGTTGTCATACTGGATGTATAGGCGCTAGGCAGTGTGTTGTCATACTGGGTGTATTGGCGCTAGGCAGTGTGTTGTCATACTGGATGTATAGGCGCTAGGCAGTGTGTTGTCATACTGCGTGTATAGGCGCTAGGCAGTGTGTTGTCATACTGCGTGTATAGGCGCTAGGCAGTGTGTTGTCATACTGCGTGTATAGGCGCTAGGCAGTGTGTTGTCATACTGCGTGTATTGGCGCTAGGCAGTGTGTTGTCATACTGTGTGAATACACTGTGTGTATGATACAATGACACTGATGGTGTGAGTGTGCTGTTATTATTAAAGAAATTTAAGAAGCTCCTGTGGCCGGCCGTTCCAGCTGAGGTTTTTCAGAACTAGGATCCTCTAGAAAAGCTTCTGCCTGTGTGACTACAGCAATAGGCTACCTCCAATTAGGCTGACTATTTTAGGTTTTTCTGATGACGACCATATCTCAGCTGTAATTGTGCTGCGCTTGGAATGATGAGGGTTTAGGTTATTGATCCCCCATTGATCACCCTGATCAATGAGCACTTTGTTTATCTTTTTATGGAAAGTGAAGTTGTGTTTTTTCTCCCTCTGGCTAATGAGCAAGCTGGGCAATGTGAACCCTGTGAAGCTAGGCTAGCTCTGTTTTGGCAGACCACTGATGATATTACACGATAGAGGAGATTCACAGAGTACCACTTTTCTGTTATTAGCGGCTACATTGTATACTGGAATTCCAAGGAACTGATTTCACGTTCAAGTCTAGCAGAGCCAAACCAATGAAGCTTTAGGGCAGGCTTTTATAAACTGATATCTCATAAAGGGCAACAGGACATAAACATTGAAAAGTTGTCAATTTGTTATTAATATTGATAGTTTGCATTGTATGTGTAAACACATACAAGTACGCACACTTTTATAACACACCATTATTGTGTGTTGAATGCTTATCTTATGAATGTTCAAAGCTTATCTTATCTATTATTAGGTTCTTTATCCAAGTTTGATATGGTTCTTTTGTTAAGAGAAAGGCTGCACTGTGACATTATGCTGAGGGGATATGAGTTTGAACTTCTGTTAGTCTTATGATGCAGGTAGTGGGTGTACTGAGCTGGTAGGAGGACACTCCACAGTAGCTTCACTCCACCAACAGTGTACTTCATAGACTATGCACATGATGACCACTCATTGGCTCTCCAGGAGCCTTTTCAGAGAGAGTAAACGAGAGAGAAATGAGAGAGAAATAAGCCTTCTTTTACATAATTATTTACATAGCGTTTTGAAATATATCCGCCTATTCTTAGGCACATTTTGAGAGAGGGATTGGAGCTAGCAACACGGAATGTATATGAGCAACAATCTGGACCTGCCACTCAACAATGTTTTCTGTACATAATGTATATCAATTATATTTAGCTGCGATTGGCTACACAAAGCTAAATACCATTTTTCTAAATTTATATTTTCATACGTCTACATATTTTGTCTTCATACTTCTTTATAATTGATATAGTTATGTTTCGCAATTTTTGTATTGGTTTTGCCATGTTTTTGTTGTTAAGTACAGCTTGTCACATTCCGTGTCTCTCTAGAATGTTCCAGCTTGGAAGGTAGCAGTACTATAGAGATTATTTTTCAAGACAGTTTGTATGGTTGGGCAATCTACTTTACTATAATACTCTATCCATACACTTCCCATTTCACTCAACTTCCTTGTTGCTTCTTTTGTTAGTTTGATACTAGTAATAAAACACGGCCGCTTAAGACAGACTTAAAGATTTACTCAGGCGCAGTCCCATCTTTGTCTTAATGAGCTCAAAAGTGTCAAGCTTGCAAGTGTACAGCACTGGATAGGGCCATGCATGACAAAGCAAAGCGAGCTAAAACCATCCCATTCTGAGGTTTAAAACACACTCTTAACACCTTTATTTTATTTTTTTAAAGAACAGGAAAGTAACAAGAGAGAAAAGAAATGCATTACACTCTCAGCGCCTTATTGCATAGCCCGAAGCAGCAACCAATTATGTGGTAATGAAATATTTACACAGCCAAACTGGGAATGCCGGAGGTGAAAGCCAGATAATACAAGCCTGGAGGAGACTGTTTTGTGCTGCTCCTCCCGTTACATCAGCATCTTTAAGCAAGCCAGCCAGGGTGGAACAGGAGTGGAGAAACTAATGACATCCCTAAGCCTTGAGGCTAGAGTATTGGGTTAGAGCTCCAGCCCAGCCCTGCAGATATCTCTTACCACCTTTCGGCCCAGGTACACATGCACATCTAGAGACCTGGTCTGGGTTAGGGTAGCTGTAGAACTTGGTATAAGGAAGGACAGCCATGTCGGTGATGCTGTGACAGACCGTATCGCAGCGTGGTGCTGACTGCTGACTTGGAGAGATCCATTTTGACCCCAGGGGTGCAGCGTGGGGTCTGCTGACCCATCTGTCGTCTCTCGCTGTCACAAAAGGGTCACAGCGGATCCGAGCAGGGGCCGCTGGGATGTTTGTTGTCATTGACTAATGGCGTTTTGGTAATGTTCTGGCTCTGAATTTCATTTTCGCCGACTGCATTAATCATCACAAGTGCCGTTTGTCTGTACCTCTCACCCCCTAGCCCCTATTGCTTCTCTGTTTCCGTAACCCCCCAAACCCCCCACCCATTCACTCAACAGCCGCTTAACAAGAAGCCTGTGGCCCACACCTCCAGCCGGCCCACAAGGCCATGCTGCAATTGTCTGGCTGGCAAGTGACAAATGGGCTTCGATGGGTGTCAGGGTCCGTCACCTGTGTGGGCGCCAGGCCAGTTCTGCCTTTGCCTCCATGACGTCCAACAACACCATGAACCCAAGTGCTGTGTCGCACCAGCGAGTCCGTCATCTGTCTCGTTTACAGGAGCACCGTGACACAGAAGAAACCCCCAACATCCCTATTCAACGAGTCAGCGCATTGTCATTCAAGAGCATAAGTCCTCTACTGGCACAATGACTTGTAAGGCATTCTGCCAAATCCCTGCTGATGGTCATGAACGTTACAGATAAATTGCGGGATTTCATTTCATACATGGCTCAAGGCCACTTTAGTATGGCTCTTCAGTGAATGTTTAGAGGACATTAAAGAGATTGGTTTTGGAATTTGTATAATAAGTATTGCAGGAGATTGTGTATGATATGTAATGTAGGACTTTGACTTTTGAGCAATACTTTCAAAACTACTGTCTTAAATGCAAACCCATTATAACTCCTTATCCAAACTCAAACTATCAACCAGCCCACGAAAGAGATGCTGGCTTTCCATGCTAACCATGGACCGGGTTAATCTAACCATGCACGAGATAATCAAACCATGCCCAGGCTAATCTAACCATGGCCCGGGATAATCTAACCATGCCCAGGCTAATCCAACCATGGCCCGGGATAATCCAACCATGGCCCGGGATAATCCAACCATGGCCCGGGATAATCCAACCATGGCCCGGGATAATCCAACCATGGCCCGGAAAAATCCAACCATGGCCCGGGATAATCCAACCATGTCCCGGGATAATCAAACCATGCCCCGGGATAATCCAACCTGTCTGACCCTGGCCCGGCCTGTCTGACCATGGCCCGGCCTGTCTGACCATGGCCCGGCCTGTCTGACCCTGGCCCGGCCTGTCTGGCCCGGCCTGTCTGACCCTGGCCCGGCCTATTGGCCTGCTTTACCAGTTGGGAGGTGCTTCAAGTTCATTAGACACATAATTTTAAGATAGTAGTTTGTATAAAACACAACACAAAAACACAGCACATTTTGCAATAAAAGTTGGTCAACAAATTCCTAATCCAGTTGCAGCTGGCTGCCATCAGCATTACATTAAATTCCCCAATTGTTTTCCAGTGTATGTACTTCAGTCATTATTCTGAAGTCCAATGAATTGGCATTTTGCTGGGCAAGGTGTCAGATGATGTTTGGTAGGAGTGGGTGGCTGGGTTGTAGTTGGCTGTTCCACAGAACTGCTTGTTCTTTCGCCCTCCTTTGAAAATGCCCATTTGTGCCAGACCTGAATAGGGCTTTCTCTCAGGTAGGTGGCTGGTGACATGCTAGCTCATTAATGTATGTGGGTACATTACCTAGCTTGGCTCCACCCCTGCATGGCCTCGGTGGGCTTCTGTGTGAGGAGCTCTGACCAGCTTCAACTACCAACCTGAACCAATGCACCACCCAAAGTGCAGTTTCTTCTTCACCAAAGCCCTTCTTTCTCAGACATTACCTGTGTTAGTAAACTCTCGCAGTATCCTGATGACCTGTCCTTATTCGAAGACCAGAAGAGCCGACATTAAGGCCTTTGAAGTGCATGTAAAAATCTCAAATTCCTGGGTTTCATGGAGTCTCCTTTTTGAGGTATAATGAGAACCAGAGGAAAACATCCCTCCACAGCCGGTCCTGTCCTAATAATTACCGTCACCGCTGTCCAAAATGGAGGGTTGTGTTGTTGACAAGGTATTGGAAGGCAATTGGTGCGGGAAAGAACAGCGCCAGGGCAGGTCCAGATTTGCCCTCATCAAGTTCCAGATGGCACGGAGCCGGTGTGCAGATGTCAGTGAGTGGTTGGAACAGCTGTTTCCTCGGTTGCCCCATGGCTCTACACAGCTGGCGCCTCCTGCAGGCAGTGTCATTGTACTGCAGCTTTGGCCCTGGTCTCTCTGAGGCTGGCATTCATAAAAGCACCAGGAGGCTAAGCCGTTAATTAGCTGTTTAGAGAGAAGGACGATGGCTCGTTAATAATTTGCAGATTTTTTATTTTTCCCCCATATAATTCCGGGGCTTGACATCATTTCCTGCCCATCTCGTTCCTGCCCAAGTCATTTTGCTGTGTGTTGAAAAGGCTGGCACTCATTAAGGAGGGGCTTGTGTTAATCTGGCTGAAATTAGTATACATTATGTATACATGTCCATGTTTATACAGAGCCTGTTAATGAGAGGAACCTGGGATTCCAGCATGGGGCTGCAGTGGGCATGGGCCCAGGCTCGTTATCACCTCACAGGGCATTGATCCCCCCTCCCCTGAGCCCGCCTGCTTAGCTTCCTCCGACTCAGAGACTCGCCCATGAATTATCTGGACACATTGATCAGCTGATTGAGAGCCATTGTTTCGAGCCCTGGGTCATTATTGAAGGAGGGATTACCCGATGCTTGTTTTCTCCCTGTGTATGTGAGAATGTATTATTTGGCTGCTTGTCACTATACCCCCCCCCACCACTGCTCATTCCCCAGCCGCACAGACACATGCTACCGCAGCAAACACATCCAACATGGGCCAAATGACGGACTGCATTGATTACCTTCCCTCTGCAATTATGGTCCCATTGTTTACTTTCCAGCATCTTACTTATTCAAAAGGAATTCAATAATTATTGCTTTATTTAATGTTAAAGTTAGGCTGAGTGGCTGCCTTAGGCCATGGCCCAGCCAGCAGCAGTATTGTATCAGGGCACTTAGAGACCCCCTACTTACAGCAAACTCCCAGCGGTCAGGGTTTACCTATAACCCCGCCTGTACCGAGCCACTGTCATCCATCTTCACCTCGCTGCCCTCACTGATGACAAACAGCCCCTCTGTCTCCATCTCTCAGAGACAGATATGCAGCCTACTGTTTATTAATTTGTTCCAGTTGATCATTGCCACACAATGGCACTACAGAGAGACACTAATTGTCTGGTGTGCTTATAGACGAAGGGGGAGGGGGCAGGAAGCAGTGGGTATGCAGTTTTGGGGTGGGTACACAGTCTCCCTACCCCCCCATCCCTAGCCACAGTGCAATGCCTGGGCATGTTGCCGCTCGCAGTGGCTAATTCGAAGCAGCCGCTGAACTTGGCATCCAGTGCGGCTTCTGTGGCCGTGGCTGCTGTTCCCAAGGCTGCCAGTGGAGTTAGAATCCCAGGCCAAGCTGCTTGCACTCAGGCCCCAGAGCTTCTGAACAGCCTGTCTGCTTTCCAGGGGAATCCCAGTGGCCCTGTTTACGAGACCCCAGCCTCCTCCACCCTACCACGTCACACACCCGGGGCTACCTGTTGTAGCACGAAGATCAGTCACACAAGTGTTTTCGTTTCCACCCAGCCCAGAGTGTGTTTTTCACAACCACAGGCGCGTCTTCTTTGTGTCTTTTCACAGGGAAATACAATTACCTCATTGGCTGTAATTTCTGCTATGACGTCACTGAGTGGTAATAACAAAAGTGCTGCTTGACATTATTAATCAACAGAGCTCAAGCCTGGAGCTGGCGTAGCATAATATCTCAGGATATGTGTCCCCTTCATATGGTACAGAGTGGATCAGGTTTAAATTGCAGCAGACTGTGTCTTGGACATGTGTCACCATTTCCTGTTCTGTGTTCACCTCTTGTCAGGCACAAAAACAGGAAGACAGGCAGGCAGACAGACAGACAGACAGACAGACAGACAGACAGACGGGCCACGTGCCATCCAGAACGCACCCAGGTTTACCTCTAAGTGTTGAGAATCACAGATGATTACCAAGCAATGCACAGCCAGACACTCACTTGCTCGTTCACACAGGGAATTTCGCAGCTCTCGCTGAATTGATAGCCATTTAGCCCGTGGATAGTCATCTGTTTTAATGCATTAATTTTGTATTAACAGCACTGCCAAATTTAATGGTGGAAATTGGGGTATGATCATAATGGAGAGTGTCTGCTTGTCTGAGTGTGCGAGTGTGTGTGCGTATGCCTTAATGCACATGTGTGTTTATGTGTGTGCATATATTATACTGCTCTATTGGGGGCCTTTCTGAGAAATTACCGGCTTGTGTTGGCACTCTAGTTCCCCTGCACCCTTCCAGTAATACCCACCTCTGTGTCACGTTGTTCCTCTTCTCCCTGCCAGCCACTGTTTTGGTGTTAAAGGTGCATTTTTGCATCCTGGTGAAGTGGATGAAAATGCAGCTGTATTCAGCACTCTGGGTGGGTGCTGTAACCGATCCAGCCTCATCCCACTGACAGGCCAAGGAGCAGTGTTAAGTTGCCAACGAGAGGACGGGGTGTCGCCCACACCGCCCCTGTCCCTCTGTACCTGCTAGAGCACAGAGCACTGCTTCAGCCCCCACAGAGGGAACCGAGTACCAAACCCTGGACGCAGACGCACTCTCCATCCTCTCTTAGTCCACCTCCAGAACGCTCCCACTCCATCCGTGCTCGGCTGAAACAACGGTCTCATGTATGGCTGCCGTACATTCCCAACCAGTTAAACTGAATTGAAGGTAAATTGAAGCCATGCGTTTGAGCAGGGGGCCACAGCCAGCCTCCACAAAACCCATTCCTTACCAGGGCCCCAGCCAGGGTTCTTGGTGCTCAGGGGCCCCAGTGTTGGGCAGCTCAGGCACACTCCTCTCCTTCAGGGCGGCCAGGTCAGCTCCTCCCAGCCTTCTCCCTCCCTTTTTCCCAACATGACTTTTTCATTAAGCCGCTGAATTCCTGCACTCCAGTTGGAGGTGATTTATCAGCTAGGGGCTTCATTGCTGGATCATAGGAAACAGACACAGACCCTGTCTCATGCCTGATTGTCTTTCACATCCACAGAGTGTGTGTGTGTGTGTGTGTGTGTGTGTGTGTGTGTGTGTGTGTGTGTGTGTGTGTGTGTGTGTGTGTGTGTGTGTGTGTGTGTGTGTGTGTGTGTGTGTGTGTGTGTGTGTGTGTGTGTGTGTGTG